>APFE030306065.1:8356-146729 GCA_000404065.3 Pinus taeda
AATTTCTTCTCAGCACACTTATGACCTTTAGTGCATTTGCTATCACAATTGTAACAAAGCCCTTTTTCTCTTTTTTCTTCCAATTGTTGTGGTGTAACCCTTGTAGGTTGTGGAAGGCTAAGAGAAACAACATTCCATCTTTATAGTTATGAGGGGTAGACTTCCTTGTTTCCATAATTATACTTTCCACTATGTAACAAAGCCCTTTTACTATTTCCAATTGTTGTGATGTTGCTCTAAAGAAGGTGTTGCTCTGTGTATCCTCATAATGTGCTATCATTTCCTCCATGAAAATTGACCACATAACAAGTTGTTTACGAGAACAAAGCCCTTTATACCATAAAAATTGTTCCGGTTCTAAATATGAAGATGCAATACATACCTTTTGTAATAGCGGTACACCATGTAGATCAAAAAATTGCTCCATCTGAAGTATCCAATTTATCGGATCCTTGCCATCAAACTTCCTCATCTTGCTTTTTCTTGATTTTAGGACCTCGATATTGAAACGATTGTAACTCTGTATTTTCAGATCTTTAAGTTTTGAAATTGCAACCTACAGTAGCCCTCTACGTCCTCTTTCCAATGCCACCAGTCTAATCCAAATTGGAATCTCCAAGGAAGAGTTATGCCAAATCTCCCACAGTGACCTGATTATAGACTAGTTCAGTAGAGCGAAGTTGTACGACGTGCCACATGTCACTGTTTCAACCTTTGGCTCTGAAAAATATATACAAGAAACTACAGTCTGTCCTCTTTCTGTACCTTCTTACGAAATTTCAAATCGATGCTCATAGAGAAAGTTATGATGATTTTCCGCAAGTCACCTGTTTGGAATGTAATTCAGGAGTCTGCAAAAAGACCAACTTCCTCAAATCATATCTCCGTAAATATAGCGCGAAAAGCTATGAAATTCAGACCCGAGGTTCAGTGCGATTTCTTCTCAAATGGGTTTTTCTTTTCGCTTCTGAAATGTCGCAGAAAGAAAGGTATGCCGAAAATTCCACAATGACCTATTTGGAGTAGTGAAACCCTAGAATCCAAAAGCTCTGATACCAAATGTTATGAAACCAGCTCAAGAAAAGATAGAAAAGATAGATCAACACCTTAGAATTCAGCCTCTTCGAGGGGCCAACCTCCTTTACATTACATAAATGAAAAATTCTTGGATGATACAAATGAAAAGACCTCCTTTCTATATATAGGAGTCTAAGGGGTCATAATATAATCAGAGCCGACATAACAATAATAATGTAAGGGCACAATAATAACAATAGTGGGCTTCTATGGGGCACAACAGTAAAAATATGGGCACTACATGGGTACATCAATATAAAAGTGGGTTGTACTAATAACAATAAGGGGTTACACTAGTAGTATAGGGGCCTAACAATATCCCCCTCATCAAAGGTATTAGGATCTCCTCTCCAAGGTACTTGGATCTCCCAATAGAAATTGTGATATGTGAATGGTATTGACCTCCCCAACATAGTGGGAAACATGACTTTTGTTTGAATTTCTTTCTCTTCCAAGTGGTGCATTAGAGGCTCTATTTTCTCTCTGTTTATTATTTCGGTTTATTTAGCTTCTTTTTTTATTACCGGAACTTACGGTGTCCTTTGGTGTTCTGTCTGAGGAACTTAGCACATACCTTACATTGGATTTAGGATATATAGTACATTTTTTAAGGATTTAGTATATATAGTACCTTTTTTAAGGAATTAAGATATCATATTTGTAATACCCCTACTCATTTATGATGTAAATATATGTACTTGTTATTAGACTGGTGAGCCAAATGTATATAGTGGGTCTGCATGCCTATGTATTTTGATATGTGGTCTGCGTGCCCATATAGATTTGGTACACACTGTGGGGCCAACATGCATGGGCATATGTGTCGGTGTTAGTTAAGTCGTTGGAGGGCCTGAATTGTAAACATATTCTAATTTATATATTTTAATAATAATAAAAAGGTTGGTTTTGGAGCCCACTCCACGGTAAGAGTATCGGGGGTTTGTGGCTCCACAATGATGGGAAACGAGGTGTTGGTGACAGAAGTCGGTGAAAAGGGCACCTGGGGCGCAGGTAGCTTCAGGATCACCACATAAGTGAGAGATCCATCCAATGGGGAAAGTATATATAAATACTTAACCCAAGAATTATGATTGCTCATTATTATTATCATGGTTCTGGACTTCCTAGTTGGGCATAAGGTGCCACTTGGTTGCAAGTTTGGGGGAAACAAATTAGATGATAATGGTTGGTTGTAAGGCATCATTTGGGTGCAGGTTCGGGGGAAGTAGAGTTGTGTTGATTTGATGAACCTGGAGTGGCATGGCTATGGGTTGGCACCTTAGCAATTAGCATGGAGTGTGCTTGGAGCCCTTGATAACATGATTGTTGGGTTGTTACCTTAGCCATGGATGTATGATTATTTCCAGTTACTATTTCCCATTGAGTTGCAATGTCATCTCAAGGGTGACCTGTGGTTGAAATTGGCAAACCACTTTGTCTATGGCAAGGTGGAACATGGAGATCTCGTAGTCAGTCAACATTTTTATACTGATAAGTATTTTAGCTTATGCTTATGTGCAATGTTATGCTATAAACCCTAGTTTCAGGGTTATGTAATTAATTATTGATGCAATGTTAATTTTCTTGTGTTAATTATTGTTTATTGGGCTTGCAACAAAGTGTAATTATTGCACTTTGTGTGACTTTGAGATTAATGTGTAGAAACCCTAGTTCATTATTCTATGTTCATTCCTGTAATTTACTTTGTACTCTGTGTTGTAATGTGTTTATATGTGATATTTATAATTATTCCAGTTTGATTGTAAACCCCAATTAGGGTGATTTATTATATATATGAAAACCCTAAATTTGGTGTAAATGATAATGGATGGAACATTACATAGACAACCCATTATCTATACCCATTAATGGGCACTTACATTGTGCATTATAACCATATGTTGCTTCATAATTGTTTACTAGGGTTGAAACCCAAATAACATAAAATGAAGAAGGGTTTTACTCAGAATTGTAGGTGGGATTTGGCCATGAGCCAGGGTTTGATAATGGAAATAATATATGGTATGCTTTCACAGAATTACTGGTAAATTATTAAAGGAAAGTTGAATTGTGGTTACGTAGGCCCAGCTATAGGTCAGGGACTTTACAAAGTGCCATTGAAGCAAGTTTAAAACACTCGGTCTAAATTGGGCCAAATTTGGAGAGGAAATTTTTGCAGGTTATAGATTATCCACAATTTGTTTGACAAAAGTCATAATGGTGGGACGGAAAAAATTTCCTTTAATTTGCGAATAGGTATTGTACGATAGATACTTAGCAAAGTTTTCAGGTTGGAATTTGGTGGGTTTTGTATACAATTTAGGCACATAAGGCTAAGCTCAAATAATAACAATGCACAAGGGTAACAAACAATATTTTAGTTAGTTTACGAAAGGATCTTGCTAGACCTTTTGGTTACAAGTTTTAAGTCTTTTGTTGATGTTGTTATGAGTTTCTCATCAGTTTTCAGGAAAACCCCATTGAAATTATATAATTTGAAATAATATACCTAATGTACAATCACTTGTTGACATCATCATGAAATGAGATGTATTTTCATAGACGTTAATGGTATAAGCTTACCAAGAGAAATTTAAATGGGACGTGAAGAATTATTGGAAATAATATATGATGTGCAATGAGTTGTTTGATAAAATGTCCAATTTGGATTATTATTTTACCCTTAAACAAACCTCAAAGGTTTATAATTCATAATTCGAAAAGTAGTTGTCTTGGAAGTTTATGTGAAGAATGCTCTTGTAGTGAATGTATAGTGGGTGATTTGCACCCCTATTGTTTAATATAATGCTCGAAAGAAATTATGAAAAAAAAACAAATCAACTGAAGAAATTGTGTTTGGACAAGATCTCATGCATACATAGTCTTGCTCAATATTGGACCACAAGACCTATCAGGACTGAACCCCCTCACCTAACCATTAGACCACATCCTTGGGACCCGAATTGAAGTAGAATTTGGATGTGCTTGGCATAGTCAATGTTATGTGTTTGACAAATGAAGGTAGATGGTGTGGTTGAAATATTCATGCCCAAAGTTTTTTTTCCCCAAAAGTACGAATTTAAGCCAACCTACAATTACAATTAGTTTCATACAGATTGAGGGATGGAAAATATAAATGTGATCACATTGAATAGATCTAGACTAAATATTAATGACCACTAGTTGATAGGGGTCCATTTCTTCATAAGCTTAAAACTACGTAGGGCATTATCATGTTGGTGTTGGAAGCAGCAAGATAGACGCCATTTTTTGAGGTCATGTGAGTTGTGTTTCTAGTATGGCACCAATTGTCATGTAATACAGTTGACTGGAGTCAATGGAGTTTGCTCCACACCAACCTCTAGACTCAACACATCTTCATTAGGTTTCTAAAATTGAATTCACAATTGAGGACAGTTTTGTGTTTGTGTTTTTCCTTTTTATTTTATAAGCAGACAAGCTTCTACTGTTTAAAATTTAAAAGTAGTGGGAAATTGTATTTCACTATTCTCCTTATGGTCTTGGATATATTTTTTGGGGGAGAATTTATTAAAACACTAGACAAATAACACAAACTCTAGTGGTGATTATATTTAATATGTTTAGGCATGTAATGCGTTGGTTATGAGTTTGACCTTTGCATTCACAATGTCCAATAGAACAAATCCATGTCGTCAGGTCGATGGGGACCACACAATGCATTGGGTTGTGGAAGGTCTATTAAAGTTTGTACAAGTTGAGAATAGATGGCCATTGTGACTTCTAATTGAGATGTGTTGGATTTGATCAATCTCATTAGGGCACAGTTCTATCTCAGCATTTGTGTATGTTTAGAGTTCAATGGAAGCAATAATGTCCAATCGACTAAGCCTCAACTGTCGATCTGGAGGGCCCCATTATTGAACCGCATAGTGGATTTAACTGATGCATGTTGACAGTTGATCATCTCAGGGAAAATATATCATTTTTAATTAAAGAAGTTTATGGGAATGTGTGGGGGACCCGTGTCATAAAAAAGGGCTTGGTCCTAAAGAAGAAGAAGAAGAAGAAAATATTTTAACCTCCACGAGGCTAAAGATAGCCTATGGGACATATTTCTTCTCCATATGGCTCTTGTATTCGTCCCTTTTCCTATGAAAGTCCCACAATAAATGCTCCCAGCTTCTCGACAAACCCCTCATTGAATAGATTATCCCAAGATCTAGCTGCCAGAATATTTGCATAACTTACCCTGTTGTCTTTGAAGGCCCCACATTCTAAAATGAAATTATTTTTTGTTTCCACTTTTCTGGAAGAGTAAAAAATACATACTCTTTCCTCCCACACTTCTTTTGGCCTTTTCCATCACCCTGTTTCACAACGGAGTTGATGAGAACTAGTCCATAGTTGAGCAATAAGAATTTTGGCTCTCCAAGAAATATTGCCCCTATGTACGCTTTTTGTTGATGATTATGAGTGGGATTAAACTCTTCAATATAGTACTTTTTCTTTCTCCCTAGCTCCTTCTCCCAATTACATTTTTGGAATTTAACAATAACAAAAGATTTTATCTCTTTACTGTTTGTGGGACACATGCTCAAGAAAATACTCCATTTACTAAACCATTTGTTATTTTGTCACATCCAAGTCTTCTTTCTTTTGAACAATATGTCATTAAACACAACCTTAGGCCATCTTCCCTCTTCCATTTTCTCATTTTTTTTTAAAATACCTTATGACTTACACCATAGCAATTTCTTCAACAAGAGCAGCCATTGTTTCACTTAACAAGATAGCAAAAGGAACTGCACTTTTAATTTTGAATTTGTTTGTAATCAAACGCTTCTGAATTTTCTCAATTTGTTTCCATTACATGTCAGATGTATTGTTGGCTCACAGCTCATAACCGTAGAGAATCACTAGAATAACTAAGAGCCCAAAAAGAGTTAGATTGGTTTTCCAATCCCATAGCTCTGCCTCTCTACACCTATTTTGAAAATCATAAAATGATTTCAAACCCCCCCAAATTTATTTTCTTTCTACATCCATCCCAGCTTAGATTTTTGTTGAAGTCAATTCCAAAGTATTTGTAATCTGCAACTTCTTCCAGATTGTTTCCTTCAAAGTATAACTTATGCTGGTTATGTTTTCTTTTGTTAGATAAAACCACTACTTTTGTTTTGCTAATATTAACCCCCATCCCCACCCTTCTACAAAATTCTCAAGGGAAAGTAAGTGCTCTTGCAGACCAAGAGAAAATTTGGCAATCAGAATAAGATCATCTACGTACAAAACAAGCCTTATAACAAACTTTCCAAAATGGATTCGTCACCCCCTTGCGAATTTAGCCACTCTTCAAGCTTGTAAATATATAAACCAAAAAGGGTAGGAGACAATGGGCAACCTTGCCTGACCCCAATATTCTTTCTAAAACTTTCAAAAATGCTTGCTGGAGTTCTAATTTTGACTTTCACCTCTTCATATAGCTTATGTACAGCTACTCTCAAATGCATGGGAACCCCAAGTTCCTCCATTCTGTGCCAAAGCTTATCCCTAAGAACTGTGTAAAAGGATTTTATGAAATCAACGAAGCAACAAAAGGCTTCTTCCTTTTTATCCCAAACTTTTTTAATGATGTGCCTTAAAGTTATATCATGATCAACTATGGAATGTTCAGGTCTAAAACCCGCTTGCCCTTTAGGACGTTTATCTCTTTCTTCTGCCCACTTATTGATTTATTTTTCTATCATGCTTCCAAATAACTTTTCAAATAAAGGTTTTATCATTATGGTCCTATAATTGGAGGGATTATTGATGTCACAACTCTTGAAAAGAGGTATTTCTAGACTAGTTGTCCAATATGTGGGGAACCCCTATTGTATGAAGTTATTGAAAATTTTTGTAATGTGAGGTGCAAAATTTTTTAAGCTCCACTTTAGATACTTTGCTATGAGTTCCTCTAAGTCTTTTTCTTTTCCAACACCCAACTTCTTAATACCCTCTTGCACGAAGAGTTTTGTATCAGTGTTGACCAAGGGAGGAGGACCAACCTTGGGATCCTACTCATAAAGTTGTCTTTCATAGTCAAACCATTTAGAATTTGTAATTTTGTTTTCAACTTTCATCTTTCTCAGTTGGAGCTCCTTCCAAAATATTTTGGGGTTATTTTTCCCAAGGAAGATTAGTTCTTCTCTCCTTGAAACCATGAAATCAACCTTTTTCTTTCTTAATATATGCTTGTAAGCTTTAAGCTTTATGTCATCCTTGTTGACTCTTTCCACATTCTCCTTGTCTTTTTGCATTCCTCGTCAAACCAAGCATTAACCGGAAAGCAATTTGTTTCAAACTTCTTAATTTTTTCTCTTTTGCACTCTGCAAGTGCTCTTTAAATTAAATGTGTTAATTTGTGAGTATGAAGGTCATGAAATGGGATTTTTTCCTTCTCGAAGAGCCTCTCTAGCATTATTTTGAAGGTATTACAATTTTATGGAGTCAAAACAATTCTTCCTTTTGGGAAATTTTGTTGAACACATCGAGTTTTTGACCCTAATTGCTTCTTTCCAGTCCAAGAAAAACTTAAATAAATTGGCTTGTGATCTAATTTTAAGTACCAAAAGTTGATCCCCAATAAAAACTTCCTCCATTTTTTCACACAAATTATGCGAGCAAATTACATAATCTACTACATTTGCTCCATTGTAAGTATTGCAAGTGAAATTACCATACTTTTACCATATATTCAAACCATTACAAATGACTAAATTGAAAGCCCCACATATAGTAAGCATTTTTTTACCAAAGAGATTGTAGACCTTGTCCTCTAAAATTCTTTCCCACTGACGATTACTCTCTTTTTTAAGCCAAATAGAGTCGTAGCCTTCTTTACAACAAAGAATGCTAGCTTGCTCAGTTGCAATCCTAACATTGAAGTCACCCACTATAAAGACTTCACCTAGCTGAGAATATGTTACAATGCCTAATTTTAAGGCTACAAAAGGATCTTTGTGGTCAAGACCTCTACTTTTGTAGATTTGTGAAATTTGCGACGCAAAATAGCATGCTGCAATTCCGATGTGATTTCCATTTTCTGATATTTTAAACCAAACAAATTATTTATTTGAGTCTTCTCTTTCTAGCTGAATGAAACGACCCTCTTTTTCTCTCTCTAATACCATGATACCCCTGTGTCCTTTTCCATTCCCTATTTCCTTGATCCACACTACCATATTTCAATACCCTTCAAACAAAGGTGTCTTGGACTCTTCATGCTCATGTGTTTTTATGAGGCAAATTATGTCTATGTCTTCTACAATAGGCCCTAACCCAGGTCCTTGTCTCCATGGGTAACCTCTGTAATTCCAACAAACTAACCTTAAGGAAACATGGGTATGACTTGATTGATATTTGTTTTGACATGTAAGACTCACAGTTGAGTCTTTGTCCCTGCTTGCCCATATTGACCTTGCTTCCTGATTTCATGCTAAAGAGTTTGTTGCCTCTTCTTTATTATCATCTTGTTTCCATGTTTTAGAAGGAGATCCAAATCGCGCTATCACAAATTTACCTTTATAAATCCTTTCTCTCTCTCCCTCATCTCTTGTTGCCTGAACCTTTGACATTTCCTCCCTCCTTTCCTCTTGTTGTCTTGTAGTTAAATCGTCTTCTAGAAAAAAAGCGAGAACCCCTCAAGAGTTGCTTCTTACTTAGAATGATATATTTATCGTGCAAGCTAGGCATGATGACTTTTATGGGCTTGGATCTCTCACCATTAAACTTATAAAAAACCCAAAAAAATATAATAAAAAAATATCATATATATATATATATATAGTATGTGTAGTGTATGTACTTCATAATAAATGGGTGTGGTTAGGTATGAATGGGTGGCACATATCATGGTTGCTTGTTTGATTCGTCCAAAGGATTCCCTATTTGGAGAAAAAAATATGGGGCTTTGTTTGGGGATTTTTGTAAAATTATTATGCGTCTAGTGGATACAACAAAAATAGAGATGCATAGTGTAGTTTTTGATGGAGAAATTTAGTCATCAAATAATATTTAGCAGATCTATGACTAAGGCAGATTTGACCTAGGTATTTTGATTAAAAGAGAAGAGAAATGACACACTAGGAGTGTGCATCAGGTGATGTGTATAGGCACTAAGGTGGTTGACAAGGTGGAGGCCCACACCAATTATGTGGCCTAGGTTGTTGTGAGTGACATGGACAGGCTCACATGAAAGATTTGAGGGTGCATTGTTGCCAAAATTCAAAATGACATGGGCTCAGAAAGTTGAAGGCTCGGGGAAAGAAATCATTGACTTGCATGGCCATATCTTTTAGCCCTAAATACAATTCAACAAATGAGCGGTCAATATAAAGCTATTAACGAGTAGAATATGTTGGAAATTAGGAATATGAATATGGAAAACATTTTTGAACATTTTTTTCTGGAAATCTACAAGAGCACAACAAGCTCATGTTGAGTTTTGGATATTATTTTTTATAGTGAGGAATTGAATGGATTAACAACCACTATCATATGCCAATGGATGTAGGCACTAGTATATTGGTAGTGAGAAGATGAAATACATGTGGTTGGTAAAATGAATGTGACTAATGAGGAAAAATCACAGAACAATACAACTATGCTAACTGAGTTATCTAATATACAAAAATGAGAAGGAATTTTTTCTAAACTCCCCCTCACTCATGAATCATAAAATATTGCGATGTATATATACATATATGGATGCAATGAAAGCCCCAAGGGTTAGCTCAACTGGTCAAATAAGTGCCTCGTCGTTCGGGAGGTCACAAGGTCCCTTGATCAAGCTCAAAGATTTCTAATGACGTAGCGGCCACCCAGTGACCGCAGGTGTCCGTGAACCACCAAAACAAATAATTAAATAAAATAAAATAAATATATAAATTAAATTATATATATATATATATATATATATATATATATGGATGCAATGTATGAATATATGCTTGATATTTGTATGTTGATTGGTAGGTACTCAAAACAACAATTGTATATCTTATCCTATTCAATTGCATATCTTATATGTTGGTGTTATGTATACATGAGTCACGAATTGGAATTGTTCAAAATAGGAAACTACAGATTGGTTATTGATTGTATAGGTTTGATTTGGTAATTTATAGGAAACTGTTATAAAATATAAACTTCAATTTGGAAAATAGAACACTGAGAATGTTTTTTTATGCTTTGACATGAAAGGTCAAGGTGGTAGGAAAATTTATGAAGTTGTATAATCTCCCAAGGTAGACATTAGAGAGGCAACATGCACGGCTACAGATGAGGTTCATGGACAAGATTATGACAAACATAATAGATTTGTAACATGAATGGTATACAAGAACATTATATAGGTTGTTTACAGGTTTTATTACAATGAGTAAGGTTTTATTACAAGAACCTGGAAGGGTAGCATATTGGGCCATGGTATAGGTCTAAACAAGCATCTAACAATTTACAACAACCTTGACATAGATAGGCAACAAGTGGATGACAAATTTAAACACAAATTGGTGTCAATTTAAGATAAATATTGTAACATGATCATATATAGGTTTCGTTCTAGGCATACCACTGATATACTAGATTCTCTGGAGAGAATAATGGGTTGGTAACAAGTTGTACCAACTTGGTCGTAAGATAGTGACAGGTAAGTTACATATTTTATAATAGGTTGTCACAATTAAGTGACAGCTATATTATAAGAAATAACATAATGTTACAGTTGGATTAGTCACATGCAAGTGATGAGCCCTTATAGGTTTATGACAAGCTTATCACAAGTAGATGACAAGTATACTTACAAGATTATGATGAATTATTACAGGTAGGATGATCATAGGTTGACAACGTGATCCCCTAAAGATTTATAACAGATTTTCATTAATGGGTGAGAATTTTACTACATGTTTTATAACAAGGGATTAAATGTAGGATGCTACAAGTTTGTCACATGTTGTTGACATGTTAATGCTATGACATCACAAATTTTGTTGCAAGTGGATGACAAGGTTATAATAGGTTATAACATGTTTATAACATATCATATCATAGTTTTGGTATACAGGTTGAAGCAGATTTGTAATAGATATTCTAACGGGCCTTGAATGCAGGTTATGACAAGTCATTACAGGTGTGATGATGGGAGTAAAATGCTACCAATTATGATAATTTATGTATGGAAATTACACTACTAGCAAGTGTATGAAAAGTTGTAATCACTGATAATAGGTATCATACAACTTTGGTAACAAAGTTTAATAAAGTTCAACTAGAAGTTCAAGCTCTGATCAATCACCACAACAAATAAAATAGGAAACATAGTAAGGATTTGGAAAGACAAATGCTTGAACTTGAGAAGAAACACAAAGAATTAGAGAAAGGTGAAGCCTTAAGTGATTTTGAAAGGGTAGGATATGAAATGAAATGCTTTGCAGCAATAAAGAAGGCTTGCAAAGAGTTAATGAAATACATAAGTATAATGAACGGAAACAATTAAACTAATTGAATTGCATAAGAAACAGGGACATTCATTCAAGTGCACCATAAAAGGATAGATACTTGTTTACAGGCCAGTACTTGTGCTTATGGAATCGAAAAGCCGACATCGACATTGGCTTTTGCTTTTTATAGAATTTCACTCTTCATAAGTTGTTTTACTCCTAATTATATACCCATGATTGTCGATTGTCCTTGTTGAAAAGTGAATGTGTGTGTGTGTGTGTGTTTGAGGATTAACTGTGGATGACATTAGCTTTGAGTTTTAGCTCAATTGGTCAAGTTCCCGTTTCTAAGTAACTCGTTAATTGGGAGGTCATGGGGTCAATTCCCCTTGATGCCCTTGGGGTTAGGCATTTCTAGTTTGGTCGACAAGATGTTGATCCATTCAAGTTGATTTACCCATAATTTTCCTTGTCCTGAGGGTTAGCTCAATTGGTTGAGTCCCATAGCTAATGGGAGGTCACGGGGTCAATTCTCCTTGACGCCCTCAGGGTTAGTATATGCTAATAAATCAATGGGATGTGATCCCTTCATATCGATCTACCAGGATATTTCCTTAGAGAAAAAAAAAATAAACAAAACAAAAAATTGTGGTTGACATTGATGTTATTTGTTTGATGTCTTTTGGGTGCAACGATATTGATGATGTTGAGACTACACACTCATCAACTTGGGGCAAGGACATCCAGATCATATTAATATGCATATGGTACTAAAAAAATAGAGGACACCCTAAGATGAAGCAATACATGAAGCCATGTATTTGTCGCAGTAGGTTCAGCTTATGGGCATAAGATGCACTAAGTACATGCATAAAATAAGGGGGGGAGAAATTTAATAACCCCACCTGTTTATGATGTAATTATATGTACTTTCTATTAGGCTAGTGATTCAAATGTATATAGTGGATTTGGGTGCCTATGTATTTTGATATGTGGCATGTGTGCTCATATAGATTTGTTATACATTGTGGGGCCAACATACCTGGGAATATGTGCCGATGTCAGTTAAGTGTCCAAAGGGCCCAGATTGTAAATGCATTGTAATTTATATTTTTTATTATTAGCTAGTTGTAAAGCCCACTCCATGGTAAGAGTATCGAGGGAGTGTGACTCCACGGTGATGGGAAACGATGTGTTGGCGACATATGTTGGTGAAATGGAACCTAGGGCTCATGTAGCTTCAAAAGAACCACATGGAAGAGATATTCATGCAATGGTAAAAGTATATATAGATACTTACCCCAAGAATTATGATTACTCATTCTCATTATGATGGTTCTAGGCTTCTTAGCTAGCCATAGGGTGCCAATTGGGTGCAGGTTTGGAAGAAGTAGTTGAGACGCTCTTGTTTGGTTGTAAGGCATCATTTGGATGCAGGTTTGGGGGAAATGGATTTGTGTTGATTTGATGCTCTAGAGTGTTCTTGGATCCCTAGAGTGACATGATTGTGGGTTGACACCTTGGTAGGGTTCTTGGTGGGCGCATGGACAGCTCGGTTGTTGGGTTGACACCTTGACATTGTATGTATGGTTATTTTCGATTATTGTTTCCAGTGGAGTTGAGGCCCTAGATCAATGCTGACCCGTGGTTGAAATTGAAAAACCACGTGGTATATGGCAGGGTGAAACATGGAGAGCCCGTAGTCAACTGACATTTTTATACAGATAAGCATTCTTTCTTATGTGTCATGTTAAATTATGCTTACATGCAGTGTTACACTAGAAACCCTAGTTTCAGGGTTATGCAATTGATTGTTGATGTATGTTAATTTTTCTATGTTAATTATTGCTTGTTGGGCATGCAACAAAGTGTAATTATTGCACTGCATGTGAATTTGAGATTAATGGGTAGAAACCCTAGTTCATGATTTTGTGTTCATGCCTGTAATTTACTTAGTACTTTATGGTGTAATGTATTTATATGTCGTATTTATAATTACATGTCAGTTTGAATATAAACCCGGTTAGGGTGATTTATAATGTGAGAAACCAAGTGTAGTGAAGTCTCACACCTAATTTCTCTTCTTGATAATCACTTGTGAATGTTAGATGTCTTCTTATTACTTCTTTAGTCTTCTTCATCAAACAATTATACAAATGTTCAATCTTTCAAGAAAATGTAGAGATCACAAAGAGATAAGAGACACCAAAATTAGGTCGCTCACCATGGAAAAACCCACAAAGGGAAAACCCAACAATCCTTATCTTATAGAATCATATCAAAATGAGATATATCCAAGACCAAGACCAAATTTCCACCAAGATACCAAGTCCAACCCTCCTCCAAATTCAAAGTCAACACTAGTCAAATTGTTCCAATTTGGTCAAAGTTCTCAAATTTGGACCTACAACAAGGGGTTGAAATTCAGCCAGTGGGTACCTCAGAAATTTCTTCCTTTTCCACATAAAATAGACCTCTCACACGTGTGAACTATAGTGGTCAAAAATTCAGTCAATGAGGGAATATTCTTCTTGTTTTGACTTCATATTCTCTCTCCTTTGACTCAACTTTTTCTTCTCCTTCACTAGGTTTAGATGTGCTTCATCTTGTGTTGTGAATGTATTCTCCAACTAGGTCAAACCACCTCTTATATATAGTTGTCCAAGGGGGGTGAATAGGTATCACTTTGGAGGGCCAGGGAAACCTGTCCACAGAGGGGTGACTTGGTCATCTTGTGGACTAATGACTCAACATAAAATTCAAATTCTCTTTTCTTACAAATGTCCAAATGGGACATGACTCAAATAAAATTTCTTTTTACTCATAATAACTTATTTTTTTTACTCTTTTTGACTTGTCTCTCTAAGCATGAAGAACATGCTTTGACAAAAATATAATAAATGCATCAACGAAAAATTTACATTATGTAGATTGAACCTAGTTACACCTTCAACACTCCCTCTTAACTAGGGAAGTAGTCACAATGACTCAACAAGATAATCTCAAATTGATATGTTCATATAAAAAATGACCCAAATTGATAAGCATCATAGATGATAACATTATCATAACCAGCATTTTCAAACTACCAAGGCCTTCACAAGTAATCTCTATCTCTCCACTAGATTAGAGAACAATATTGGGAGGCATTCAATAGGACACCATCACCTCTCTGAGGCACATACTCCACCTAGGTTCACCAAAATATGTCCTCACAGGACCATTTCCTAACCCATTGTCACAATACTTTGACACAAGGAAATGTTGGTCCTCCAGACCATTCTTATACCCGAACAATGTACTTGAATTACGATTATTAATCCTAGTCACAATACATATCTCAAGAATGTCAGTGCATGATGCTTATCCAATCTACCTTTCTTCTTATCCGTGTTCATGTACTTGACTTACGGATGTTAGTCCAGGCCATAGTACATGACACATGGAGAACAAGGTGCCCATCCTTGCTCCCTTTCAATCTAGGAGGAGTTTTCCACAAGCCTAAGCGTGTCTCAAAAGAAGCTTATGTTTTCCCATAGGAAGGGACTTCGTCAAAAAATCAAGTACATGTTCATCAATGGAGATATATTGTAGCTTCATAGCTCCATTCTACATCATGTCATGAATCATAATGTACTTCGACCTTCCTAGTTATTGACAATATTCATATAAATTTTAACCAATCGAATCCAAAATGTCATCAAATAGTTCATCAAACATTTTATGGAGTGAAAGTGCTTCACAACTCATTGTACATACTTCCATATCTTCTTTATTTTCAATGCAACCAAATACCAAGTAAACCAACCATTAGTAGTGTCTTTATTCAACATCATCATTGTTAACCCAAATGATGCGTCCTTGAATCAAATGTATTAGGGAACCAATCAGTTATTGGTAGAATGATGTGTCAACAATATCATAACTCTTTCACTTATTGATTTTGTCATAGATATATAATCTATCATCTGACCTTCTGGAAGATATTGATCACAAGCTCCTCTTAATTTTTCTACCAAACCTTAAGTAGTACTGAATCCATCCAAGATATGTCATATTCTGCTTTCAACTCCCTCTGAAGATAATTCCTTTCTTTAACTCATGAGTCCTTGTTTACAAAGTATGATGTATTATTTAGTCTTTCCTTTCTTTAACTCATGAGTCCTTCTTGTTTCCAAAGTATGAGGTATTATTTAGTCTTTCAATAATCAAGAGTAAGATTTCCAGCTAAGGGTTGTGAAATTTTTCCTTTTACTAGGAGAACCTATTCAAGAATTGCTTCCATGTTGCCATTTAATGCTAAGTGGTGACTTCTTTGATGTAGAATTCAAACTCCATGCTTCTCTTGTAGAATATGCTTTGCTATGTTCTGTGATATATATATATCATATATATATATATATACTATATAAGAAAAATTTGCTTCTTGAAATTCAATTCTCTAACCATCATAGTATCACTGGCTCATTATTTGGTGCACAAGTTCGAATTAGCCTTACTGGGATTTGAGGTGAATATTGACTCTTTATGGCTAGAAGAATCTCTATGGTGTAAGCTAGATATTGACTACACTGATATACTTCTTGACTATTCTTCCCTTGTCATGAGTGTCATCATGTTAGCTTCCCTACTTAGAGAGAAATGTTAGCTTCCTCTGGATATTCATGACGGACTTTTGGAGACATAAATCTTTATACATTATCTACAAATGTAACCGAAAGCTTCTTCTAGAGTTTTCTAACAGATTCTATGTAGATAATGATCAAGGAGGCTCCTCTTCTTACTTTAGTGAGTCTATTCTAACTACTTCATTGTAGATGACTTATGAGCTCCCTCTTAATTTGATCTCCAAGAAAGACTTAATTTACAAATCCAAATAATCTTCTATGTTATCCCCCCATAAATCATATAATTGTCTTGCTATTAATAAATACTATTATATGTGTAGTCTTCTTCCAGAGTTCTCGCATCCATGGTTGTTTGAATTGACGTTTCGAGCCATCCACCGTGGATAGCTCGAAACGTTGATTCAAACAACCATGGATGCGAGAACTCCGGAAGAAGACTACACACAAAGTACTAATCGCAGAAGCCTCAAAACAATAAATACTATTATAAATATCATCTTATAAAAAATAGATATCAAGCTTGACTACAAACCTAGTAAAAAAATGGATTGTAGAGCTATCTACACTTGTCATATTCTTCATTATCGTTAATAGTAGAGATCCTTGTTGTCTTCGACCTTGGGTCTCTTCGAAGCTTCTTCATCTTCAGTTGTTAATGCTTCATGTATTTCCTTCATCTTATTGCTCTTATTATTCTTAGGGTTCTTGGGACAATCTCTCTTGATATGTCCATATTCATAACAACCATAGCATTGAATTTTGGACATATCCATGTTTCGATGAGACTTGTTGCCATTTTTTGTGTGTGTTGAGATCCAAACTTTCCATACTTCTTTCTCGATATGGTTGCAAAATCTTGAGAGTGACCTTCATTATTAGGTTGTGTATCAACTTTAGCCTTCAGTCTTGATTCCTCTAAAACACATGAAGCCCATGATTCTTAAAAGGTTGGAGTTTTATTTGTAACATAGATTCATTCTACAAAATTGTCCTAAGACAAAGGTAAATAATTGATTACAGAATTGGTTAATTCAGAGTCAAATAGGGTTTCACCAAGCCCTTGAAGTTTAACTTTGATTTTTGTTAACTTCATAAAGTATGAAGCTATACTTTCTTCTTTTGACATCCTTGTTCCATATACTTGATTCCTTAGAGATATATTTTGATCGGTTGTGTTGATGGAGTATCATAGACTTCCTTGGATGTAGACAAATCTGAAATAAAAGAAATGAGATGATATTTGATGGACTCAAAGAGAATCCTTTGAGCTCTAATTTCTCCCTTATTGTATTTGGCCACTTCTTGAGCATTCTTTTTCTCTGGTATTGGAACATTACCTTTAACAAATTGCTTGACTTCATTTCTCTAAGGACTAAACCAATCCTTTTCTTCCAAGATTTCAATTTGGATGCTCCATCAAGTTTGTTTTCTTCCTTGCAGATAGATGCAATTCGACTTGGAGTATTAGACATATAGAATAGAAGAGTACTTACTTGAAAGTGAGAGAGAAAGCTACTACAAGAATATATTCAAGGGTGTCTTTAAGTGAGTGAGAGATGGTATAAATATGTCTTCATGAGAATGATCTTCAAGCGTCCTTCCTTAGCTTTGGTAGTGAGAGATAATTGTTACAAGAGTGTCTTCAAGTATGCCAACAAGTTGTGATCTTCAAGCTTCCTTCCTTCACCTTAGATATGATACCATCTTGAGAAACCAAGTGTAGTGAAGTATAACACCTAATTTCTCTTCTTAATAATTACTTGTGAATGTTATATGTCTTCTTATTAATTCTTGCGACTTCTTCATCAAGCAAATATACAAATGTTCAACCTTTCAAGAGAATATAGAGATCATATAGAGACAACAAACACCAAAATTAGGCTGTTATCCAAGAAAAAACCCACAAGGGGAAAACCAAATAATCCTTATCTTATAGAATCAGATCAAAATGAGAATTATCGAAGACCAACACCAACACCAAACTACCACCAAGATAACAAGTCCAACCCTCCTCCAAGTCACCTCCAAAGTAAAATTCATTGTTGGTCAAACTGATCCAAATATGGTCAAAGTTATGAAATTAGGACTTGCAACAAGGGGCTAAAATTTGACCTATGGTCACCTCAAAAACTTCAGCCTTCTTCCATATAAAATAAACGTCTCACACGTGCACATTGTAGTGGTCAAAGATTCAGCCAACGCGGGAATATTCTTCTTTCTTTTGACTTCATCTTCTCTCATCTTTGACTCAAATTTCTCTTCTGCTTCACTCGGTTCAAATGTTCTTCGTGTTGTGTTTTGTTGTGAATGTATTCTCCAAGTAGGTTGAACTACCTCTTATATAGCTTTCCGGGAGGGTCGAATAAGTTTCGCTCTTGAGAACTAGGCCAACTTGTCCAAGGAGGGTCAACTCGGTCATCTTGTGGACTCATGACTCAATATAAAATTCAAATTCCCTCTTCTTACAAATGTCAAATGGGACATGACTCAAATAAATTGTATTTTGACTCATAATAAATTCTTTTTACTCTTTTTGACTTTCTAAGCGTGAAGAGCATGCTTTGACAAAAATATAATAATACGTCAATGATAAATTTACATTATTGAAGAGCAACTCTAGTTACAACTTCAAAAATTATCAATATGAAAACCATAAATTTAGTGTAAATTACAATGGATGGAACATTTTGTAGACAACCCATTATCTATACCCATTAATGGGTACTTTCGTTGTGCATTATAACCATATGTTGCTTCATAATTGTTTACTAAGGTTGAAACCCAAATAACAAAAATTGAAAGAAAGGTTTTAATCATAATTGTAATTGGGCTCTGACCATGAGACATGGTTAGATAACAAAAATAATATATGGTATGCATCTGCTAAATTACTGGTAAATTATTCGAAGAAATTTGAGTTGTGGTTATGTAGTGTTTCCTAGTTGGAGGCCTGAGATATTACAATATGATTTATGGACTTGCTTCATTAAGTGACATCATGAAGGTTTGAGATTCACTGGAACTGAGGATAGTGTTATGGTCCTTCACTCTTACATTTCCCTTTTGTGGAGCTCTTCCCCTACATACTCTTTATGTCCGGTGGTCTATAGTTGTGATGTATTTTTATTGTTGTGTATGGTATTACATTTTACACATTATGCCCACTTTCCTTAGAAGAGATATTCATAAGCATGCAAGCTTAAAAAAGGTAAATAATTAACTATAGATGAGCATTCAATCCCAACACATCCTATATTACCATCCTAATGATAGATATTTGAATATATAGCAAGGTTCATCTTGGAGGTGTTACATCATTTGTTTCATTATAGCCTTTAATCTCAACTAGCTAGTTAAGGTGAGAACAAGAAGCTCTATTAAGCATAAACGTGCTTGAATCAACAAAGGAGATTTCCTAAAACCTACTTCTCACAACATTTTATAACTCCCATGAAAAAGGTTGATAAGGAAGAAAACTAAAAGGTTCACGGGAAGAGGTGTCATCTTCTCCATTTCCTACGTGAAGACCATTACTAGCTTGCAACTTATTAGAATATATCAATGCCTAATGAAATTCAAAAGGATCTAGGACAACCATCTGAATAGCACAACTATCAAATATATCAGTGTACAAAGAATAGTAAGCAAAATAATTAAGAAAATGAAACTCTTCTCTAGGAAAAGAATCATTTTTACAAGAAAACTCTTTAAAGAACATCTCTTCTCCCAAAGAAAAATCGATGAGTGGCCTTAATTGTGAATAAAAATCTTGATGATAAAAAATAATTTAATTTCTTTAATATTTGAGGTAACTATCATGTTTTAGGGAATGTTGCAGTTTTCTTCATCTTTGAGAAAAGTTTCTTCCTTCATTTCCTCATAAATCACTTAACCTAAACTCTCTATATAAGAATCCTATAAATTTTCATCAAAAGAAAATGTAAGTGAAGTAAGATGATCATAGGTCACATTTACTTCCTCTAAAATAACATGTTTTCCCTTATTTGTGTTTCCCTCATTCACAACTTCTGCGTTTTCAAAATTTTCATGTTAATCTAAATCACAATGTAAATTAACATTAATGCATGATTTAGATTCATCATCCATTAGTTGATCTTTCTTATTTGAAAGAAAAACAAGAATTTTAAACAATTCACCAAAAGAGGGCATATGATTCATAATAAATCTATAGCAAAGATGTATAAACCTAATAGAAAATTATTATAATGATTCATCTTGTTCTTTCCTAATATTTTTCAATTCAATGAATAATTTATCAAAATCATAATTCTTAAATAAAATAAAAACTCATCTACAAATAGTCCCAATTTATGAATAAACATAGCCTGCAAGGTCTAACATTTTTTTTAACCTAGTGTTTGAAATTAAGATTGATCAACTTGCACGTAACACCTTCATGATCAATATTTTGTTTTCGCTCATGAGTCTCTAGCTCAACTCCCTTTTCTTCTCATAGTCCCCCTCTTGCCCAATGTATTTTGATATAGTCTCTATCAAACCCTACCCATGTGTATTCTCACTTCTAAACCAAATCTTCAAGAGAATCGAAGGAGAGTGCAAGTTTTTATCGTCTCTGAAATAATCCCATTTTAACATCCGCTACAGTAGGTAAAGGGTTAGAGGGTTTGAGACAAAATCCAATGAACTTTTTGTCAAGTTTGGTCGAGGACGAAGATCTCAACTATAAAAATCCCAGGATAGGACCCAAATGGATATGGTTGTTGGGAGACAACTCTCCATTATTGGGGTGCTTAGAGCATCATTGGCCTCAAAAGAGGTTCCCCCATGAAAGTTCTCTCCTTAAGCTACAAGGGTGTGTCAAGCCCTTACAAAAAATATACCTTGAAGAGGTTAGTGGAGATCAACCATCCAGATCTTATTCTTCCACAAGAAACAATGGAGGATGAATATGCAATGGTTGTAGCCTTGGAAGGTATTTTGAAATATTGGACTTCCATTAGAGATGATGTCACGGGTAGGCCTGAGGACCTTCTTATCAGGTGGAAAACTTGTTCCATAAAAATCATCAATTCTTGGGCCTTTGATTTGGGTATGGGAATTGAATGTTTCTCGAGCGATTTGGATATGGTATTTTATGTGCTTACTATTTATGGACCATGTATTGATTTTACTCCTTTTTGGGAGACTTTGTTCAAAAAATATGTTTTGAAACCAGATAAACTTATCCTTGGAAAGGATCTCAACTTCTCTTTGGGTGTTGTGGAAATTTGGGGTCCTAGGGTTATACATAATTCTATGTTGGATTTATTCACTCACATCTTGATGGAGCAAAGGGACGTTGATATAGATCCTATAATAAAATCCAACCTAGAGGAAGAAGTTCTCAGGGGAAGACAAGATTTCAAAGAATCTTGATTGCTTCCTATTCACTAAAAAGTTTATGGAATATCCCTTCTATTTTTGTTAGTGGGTAAGTAGTTGTGGAGACTCAAATCATTTTCCTATCTTACTAGAAATTGTTGTAGACTCTCATAAACTTGCTAGTCCTTTCAAGTTTAATCTAACTTGTATAAAAGAGGAAAGTTTTCTTTCATTGGTTAAGGATAACTGGGTGCCCTATTATTAGCATTTGGGTTCTTTTGTTGTTATCTAGTTCATTGTGAATCTGAAGAAAGTTAAAAAAAGGTCGTTGTGGAGAGGGGTACACCAAAAAAGACAAAACGATGACCAAGATTTAAAGGGTTATTTTCAAGAGATATATGAATATTATGGGGGAGGTTATTCCACAATGGTTTTGAAATAGGCATTAAAGTCTTTGGAAGGATCAAAAAGAAATATTTTGGAGGAAAGGGAAGTTGAATTGAGACTGAAAAGTAAGGTAATTTGGCTGGATGTTGGGGATTAAAAACAAAGTTCTTCCAGTCATATGCCAAAGGGAATAAGGTCACAAATACAATCTGGAGTCTAACTGACCATATGGGTCAACTGGTGCCTTCCTTTAATGGTCTAACTTAGATGGGTAAGCATCACTTTTAGAACCTTTTCAAGGAAGATGAAAGAGTATCTATAGAAGATATAGTCAAAATAGCCTTATTTTTCCCAAGATTTGTGATTGAAGACAATAATCGATCCTTATTCAAAGAAGTAAATAAAAAATATTTGAAACTAGTACTCCACAACTTTCAAAAGGATAAAATCCCTGGGATGAATGGCTAGCTAATGGAATTCTTTCTTGGGTTCTACAATCATATTGGTGCTAATTTGTTGGAAGTGGTAGAGGAATCAAGGATAGAGGGCATACACATGCCACCCTAAATTCTACCCTCATTTCTCTCATTCAAAAATTTGATTGTCCTCAATCCTTTGATGACTTTCATCCCATTTCCTTATGTAACTGCATATATAAGGTGGTGGCTAAATTTATTGCAAGAAGGTTAAAGGTTGTGACAACCCCGATTACCTTTTCCATTTATTGTCTAGTTAGATAATTCAAAATGATCTCAGTTTGAAGTATTATTATGCCCTTAACAATAAATTATGATCCACTATGATGCCTATATGGTCATTAACTCTAATGAGTGGTGGATTTCACTTGAGTTTGAGATGGTTTGTCTAAGTGGTTTTGCACATAGAAATTGAAGCCTTAAGGGCACATTGCTCCACTCATACTCCACATGATGCCTAGATCGTACTACACTTCTAGATAGAATTATGGCCTTGAAGATGCAACATTTCCTTTCCACAATAGAGCATTGGAAACTTTAATTATCCTAATGGTTGATTGATGCCCCAAATCACCCTTAATTGCCAAAATGCTGAGCTCAATTTGCTTGGCATTGAGAATGCTTGATGATGTACCTAATGAACCCAAGGTTATCCTAGATACTACTTCATGAACATAGCTTTATTTGAAGCCCATATGGTGACGATTGTCCCCAAGATGATTAGGGAGGGCTTGTATTAACTCATGGATCCCCAAGCCTAGGGAGAGACTACACTACATTGTCTAGATAACACCCATGGAGATGATGTAGGGCACCCAAAGTTGGATTTTACGCACATAGAGATGTTTTAAGGCTTGATTTGAGGACCCTTCTTCAAATTATGGTTGATCATGATAGTTGGAGATGCATATACCCCTTGCACTTTTGGAGCCTTACTAGCCTTAAAATGGTATAATGTCGTGTTTAGAGATGAATTTTGACTCACACACGTGGGAAAATAATGGCATATTTTATTTAGTTCAGATATTGGCTTAGCTTGTATCCCACTTATTTTATGTCTACTGAAAATCAAACTGTTATGGGGATTTTAGTTGGATTAATGGATGTGATAGACCTCCTATAAAAGAAGACTCACTCAAAAAAAAATCATCATCACTTATGGATTTTTTCCTCCTTTAGAGAGCTCAACTTAGCCTTTTCACTACTCACTACTTTTGGAGATGTGATATTTTTGGAGATTTTACTATTGGAGACTAGTCTATGTATTGGAGATGTCTCTTTGGGATTGAAAGAAGACAAGTGTTATTGAAACTTTTTAATGGTTTTTCATATGATGAATATTTGCTAGGGTTATTTTATTGTATCTTGTCTAAATGTGTATTTTTATTGGAAACTCTTGGATGAACATTGCATGTTAAATTTATTTTCCTTGAATTCCATAGAAGACCTCCTAGTGAGATTTCTTCTAATTAATTTCTCCCCTCATAAAAATATAGTTAGGTTTTGCAAGTGAAAACTAGGTTTCCCCCCTTACTCCATGCATAAATTTTACATCTCTTAAATTTATCCCTAAGTATTCCATCACCCAAGTATGGAAAGACACTAGACATCCTCGCGGTGGTTAAAATTCATCAAAACCTTTAATATTTTCTCCTTTTCTATTTTCTTAGGCCCTTTAAGGCAAGTTGCTAAGGCTTGGGCATAGGGTTGAATCTAACTAGGGCCTTGAGAAGGAAGGCGTTGATGATATTTTGGTTGGATCTCACCTTGATTGATCTTAGAAACTCAAAATATAAATATATTTTCAAGGTAAAATTTTCTCTAATAGGGCTAATGTCATAAACATTAAACAATTTGTTCCTTACAAATCCCTAATCCCAATCAAGGCTTTAACTTGGGGCTTATATTGAATTTTTTCTATCTCCTTTTGTTGAATTTATCATTACACAAACCTTCTCTTCATGCTTGCGTGCTTGGATACTCCTTTGTTGAACTACACCTTGATACCATAGGTATCAAGCATCTTTTTAGGCTTTTTTATGGTACATTGTTCCTTTACATAAAATAAAAATAATATATATATATATGTGTGTGTGTGTGTGTGATTTTTTCCATTGAAGAAGTACCTTACTTAGCATTTCATATATATGACCTTGATCTAATTGAGTTAGAATATCCTTGAGTAGGATTGAAAAAAAAATTCCCTAGAGGTTGATACAACTACAATAATGATAAAAGCATAATATGGCGACAAAAAAAAGAAAAAAAAAGGTTAAAAATGAAAAATATGGTCGGGACATAATTAGTGTATGGGAAACATCCTAGCATTATCTCTACCCCTCTAATTAGCCATCACCTAGTTCTTGAGCACTAAAATCTCTTTCGCATCATAGGGAAACCTTGGATGTCCCAACCCCGATGATTAAAAAATTGACTCATCTTAAATGAGTAAATAATTGATATATCATAAAAAGAAAGCATGGACCATTGAACTATGCTCCATATAAAAGCATCATCGAAAGGAAGTAAAAGGTGCACCAAAGGGGTAGAAGAAGTAGGTTTAGGAAAGGGGCAACTCATGCCTCCATGACTTCTCCTTCCATTACATCTATACATTCAAGAAGTGGACTAATATCAGTCAGTCCCTATCCATGGCACTTGGCAATGAATAATTTCCCTTCCATTGACACCTATTATCAATAACACCTATTATTTGAAGATTTGACCTTGGAAGTTTCATCTCCCATTAGGGGTCATAAGCTCTTGATAGTGTTGATTAGCTAACCACCTCTAAAAATGTAGGTTACACTTTCACATAACTTGGTCTAGTTAGATATTTGAAGGTGAACTTGGTTTGAAGTATTATTATGCCCTTAAGAATTAAGTATGGTCCACTATGACGTATCTATGGTCATTATCTCCAATAAGAGGTGACTTTCAGTTGAGCTTGAGATGGTTTTGTGAGGTGGTTTTGTATAGCAGTTGAAGCCTTGAGGACACATTATTCCACTCATACTCCACATGATGCCCATGCCATATTATAATTCAAGAGAGCATGATGGCCTTGCATATGCAATGTTTCTCTTATAAAACAGAGTGTTGGAAACTTTGATGATCCTAATGGTTGATTGACACCTTAGAGCACCCTTAGATGCCAGAATGTTGAAATTACTTTCATTGGAATTGAGGGTTCTTGATGATGTACACCCAATGGACCCAACATTCTCCCACTCTGGCCTTGACATTACTTTATGGGCATGCCTATATTTGAATCCTATATGATGATTATCCCCAAGATGATTAGGGAGGGCTTTTATTACATCATGTAGCCCCAACACTTGAGACAGAATACACTATTGTCTAGATGAAACCCATGGAGATGATGCAGGGAACCCAGAGTTGTCTTTTGGACACATGGAGATGTTTTGATGCTTGTTTCGAGGACCCTTAAATTATTGTTGATTGTGATAGTTGGAGATGCATATAGAAAACATTTTCTTCATGTTTCCATGCCTAGATACTCCTTTGATTAACTACATCTTGAAACCCTAGGTATCAAGCACATTTTAAGGCTTTGTTATGATATGTTGTTCCTTTACATAAATAATTGTTCCTTTGTTTATTTAATAAGTACCTTAATTAACCTTTAATACATATCACTTTGGTCCAATTGACTTAGAATATCCTTTAGGTGAAGATTAGGAAACCTACTGTATGGAAATATTCCACTAAAGAGCAGGTGGTAGGTTGCTAAGGTGACAATGGTAGTCCACCTCATCGTTGCCTTAGGATCTTTCCCTTGCCTTTTGAAGCATCTCAGAAGGCCTGCTATATTTTTAGGCACCAAGGACCACTATGTTTATGACCTTCCATATCAATAAGACAATTTTTGTTTTTAAGAGGATTAACAATGCACCAAATTTCATCTCCACTAATTTTTTTTTATGGAATACTCTCTTTCACCAATCTAGATTTCTAAATATCATCCTCTATATGAGTTTAGATCTAAATGTTAGATTCTAGAAGGATAGGCCCTTTATTCCTCAGCTATCATATTCTTTTGGAACTCTTACTATTTTCTAATTAAGTAAAAAAAAAATTGTATTAGACTTAACTCCTTGCAAGAGAAACTTGTTGTGTTATTGAGCTAATTGATGCATTATACGGATTTAGGCTAACATATATGGGCACTAAAACATGGGAAAATATGAAAAGACTTATTTTATAAGAATCACCCTTTTGGCTATATTCAACCATTGTGAACACCATTGTTAAAACTTAGATATAATTTTTCGTGAAATGCTTTGCCAAGATTGTGTTGTTGGATTGGACATACAAATTAGCATTCCAAATTACTTAAATGAGGTCCATGTTTCCTGGTGTTGGAATATAAGAACTTTGGAAATGACATAAATCAAATGCTAGTTGATATTCTACCCATAAAGTTGGCTTTTGTTGTGGTTAGTTCCACCACTTGAAACATATATGAATATATCTAAATCTATTTGAATCCCAATGTCATTATAAAGCATGCAATCCCCAAAAATAGTGTATATTTTGTTGGATTCACAATTATAAATTTTTTTTGGGGGGGTGGAGGGGGTGAATCAGTATAATCAAAATTGTTATTTATTTAAACATTTTAACATCATAAAACATTAATCTCATAAAATAAACAAGTAACACAATATATACATGGAAACCCAAACCAAAAAAGTTCTTTATATGAAATATAGTGTAGGCACCAACCTACAGGAGACACTAATACCCTTTGTTTCTTTGCAGGCACCAACCTACAAGAGGCACCAATCCCATATGCTTCTTTATAGCCACCAATCTACATGAGACATCAATCTCCTCTACTACTTTATAATTGTTGTTGTCTAAAAATATAGCAAGCCTTATGAAAGGCCTCACAAGGCAAGGAACAAATTAAGAAACAACAATGAGGTGGATGCCATTGTCACCTCATCATTCTGCCTCCTGCTCTTTGGTGGAATTTCAACACATGGGAGGCTTCCTATTATATATCACCTAAATATGTTATAGGTTTATAGGATCAAGGTGATAATTCCGGAGTCTTAAACAAGTTACTTCTCACTTTGGAAAAGGCACAATTATTTTTAATAAGGAACAACGTACCTATAGAGAAGCCTAGGAAATAGGGCTTGTAACCTGGGGTTTCAAGATGTAGCTCAACAATGGCACATCTATACATGAAATCACATGGAAAAGGTTTGCTTTACAAGATATGATCAACCAATGGTGTGAAAAAACTTCAAATAGCTATAAGTTGAAGCTTTTCTTTAGGATTAGCGTTTTATAAGGCCTAGAATTACCTAAGGTTGATGATGTCAGCCCTAGTGAGACAATTTTTACTATATAATATGTCAAACTTTGATTTCAAGAGGTCAATCAAGGCGAGAGAGTTCCAAATCAGCTCCAACATTCAAAACCTAATTGAATTCATCTTAAACCTTAACCCTACTAGCTTTCCTTAAAGGGTCCAAAATAGAGAAAAGGAAAGAAAAGACAAGATTTTAGAGATGGTTTCTAATGCATTTTCTCTACTTGGGTGATGGATTCTTGGGAATTTAACGATGGAAATATCAAACCTTTGAAGGCAGTAAGGGGGAAACCCTAGTTTTCACTTTCTAACTCTAGATACAATTTTATGAGGGGAGAAATTCACTAGAAAAATGATCTCTAGGAGGTTTTCTAGGGAGTTCAAGGATAAAATATTAAAGAATGCATTAGTTACCACACATTTCATGCAAACATATGAATTTATATAAGTACAATAGAAACCCTAGCAATATCCCATTACATGCAATAACCATAAAAGACATTCAACAAAAATAATCACAATATATCCAATAACATCCCTTCTTTCGGGCTCACGAGCCTGGTAGAAAATTTTGATTATATGTAAATATTTAAGTTTTTTTTTATGGTTTTCACACAAACAATACTATGATTGCTCTCTCTGCGTAGAGACAATTTTTATATTATGGTTGATATAACAGTGCTCCCTGCATGGAACACATGTTTTTTTATTTTTATTCATATATATATACTGATAGGCTATCGCCTCACATATGCATATGCTATGGCATATAAAAAAAGTAATTTTCAACATATTAATGGAAATTACGACTTTTTCCCAGGGGAAAAAACATCCCTTCTTTCAATCCCAAAATGATGTCACCATGGCAAAAATTAGTCACCACTAACCAAAATCCACATGAGGTCACATCTCCACAAGTAGTAAAGTAAAAATATCAAGTCAGTTCTATTTAAGAGAGGCCAAATTCCACACAAATGATGATGATAAAGTAAGATATGTGATCTTATACATATATTAGGTCTATCGCCTATAATTTATGAATGAAATCAACTCCATGTGTCCAATATCCAGTAGTGGGTGCCATACATCATATTCATGGGTGTCAATTAAACAATGTGATGCCTTCTCTCTCAAACGTTTGGGCTCTATAAGGTAAAACACACCATCCTTAGTCATCTTGAGGTATGATTATCCTCATATGGGCTTTTGATGATGGGATTCCCATCAAGTACTGTCAAGGTTGTTGGGTTGTGTTATATTCTTTCCACGACTAACCTATGTAGTGAACCGGGGGCGGAGCCCCCCCTTCGTTGCGTCGATTGCGCAGCGGGGGGGTCACAGGGGGGGTGGTAGCCCCCCTGTCTGGGGGGTTTGAGGGGGGCGGGTAGCCCCCCTCTACGGGGTTCGGGGCAACGCCCCGAGAAATTTTTTTTTTGGACCCTATATTAGGTTGGGCGTACCTACCTATGGTTTTCGGTCCACAGTTTTGGACGCGATGGTTTTCGGTCCATGGTATTGGATGCTTCGGCATGTATAAATATGTATTGTAACATTGAAAGGAATATAATGAAAAATCAAGCTGGTAGTCTCAGTTTTGAGATCTAGTGGGAAATCTCTGTGTATGTGTTTTATGTGTTATGCTCTCGCATTTTTATTTTTCCTGTGATTTAGAATTCATATGCAGGTAATTTCTGTATGGGGTTAAAACCTACAGAAAGTCTAACTCCTTTGGAAGTATTGTTTGATTCTTTGATCATTGTGGTTTCCACACTAACTTGAGTGAAAGATGTACCACTTGCCATTATCTTGATCGATCAACACACATTCCAAGCCAAGACAACTTAGTTGTTTTTATTGGGGATGAGAGGTATATTGGTGTACATGTAATATAATTATCAGAGTTTAAGCTTCATCTTTGGTGTTGCTTCACTACCAACAGGCCTGGACAACACCTCGCGGATTCACACAGGAACATAAGAATTACTCTGCTGCAAGCAAGCCTAGACACTACCCTAATAGAGTTACTTTCATCACCTCTCTTTGTAGCAAGCCTTTCTCTTCTCTTCACTTATTTGTTTTTTCAATTTTTTCATATTTTCATTTTTTAAAGAACTGTGCATATACACTTATTTATTTCAGAGGCGGAAGAGGATTCTCGAGTTATTGAGAGTAGAAGAGGTTGTTCCTTTAGATAAGTATGTTATATATACCTCTCACATAACTTGTTAAGGTTTTCCCCCTTGTTATCACTCAGGTTGTCCCTAGGCTCCTGTTTAGGGATACGGCTGAGGTAACCACAAACCAATCTTTGGATTGCAGGTTCTAGCCCACCTGCAATCAGAGAGGGCTCTCTCTTAATGATTCAACTTTGTTGATGATTTTAGGGTAGCTTTTGGCTCAGGGGTTTCTTGTTTGTGTTTGGATGGAAGGTAGAAATCTCAAGCGAAGAGGCAAGGTAAGGTGTGATAAGTTTCAAACCATTGGGCATGGAGTCATGGATTAAGGCTGTTATTGCGTTTTCTTGGTCACAAGAGGATTAAGGAGCGGGATAGCCACACATGATACAATTATCAATCTACTGAAAGGATGGAATGACGACCAGAGATGAAAGGCAAAGAAGAATCATTTCATCATACTGAAAAAGAGGAGAAATGAATGAATGATTATCTAGGAGCAGCTAAGAATTCCTAAACTCTCATTCATATGTGAAAGAAACAGCGTAAACAAGATCAGTTAAGTATACATGTTCATAACTATTTTTGATGAAAACATGAAAAAGTGCAGAAATTGAGCTTAAGGTGTAGTTAAACAAATCCTAAGCTATTCTTCTTTTCTGCAAATTAGATGGTGAAACGGTGGTAAATAAAACATGGAAATTAACAGAGTTGAGAAACACTTATTGAGTCATGTAGAAGCACAGGAATTCCGTAATCACCCCTTGGCCAATTATACACATCAAACAATTTCGAAATCCATGCCTTCAACAGTCTTTGATTTTAGAAAATATGACAGTTACAGTGCGGGTCTCTGCTTGAAGAAAATGTCGAGATAAAGATTAAGCAATTTTCTCGACTCACTCACCAACCAACCAACCCCTTACTCTCTCTTTCATGGTGGTATATATAAGCAAAATATTGGAAAGTCATTTAGTACAATTGACCTAAACAGGTCTGTTGGAAAATCTTTTCTAAAAATCTAAGTGTCGATGGAATTAAATGCAGGTAAGTCCTTTGGGCTGCGCTAGAGGCAACTGAATCAAAAAGAGTGCTTTGTGACCCTTGGAGGCTCGATGTGGTACTGCTGGAATGACTGTGCTTCGGGATCTGTAGTTCTTTTCTGTTGTGAGTTAAATGTGCAATAATTATGATTAGAGGGTTTTGAGTGGCTTCACCCTCTTTCTTTGACTTTGTTGGAAGGTATTAAATGTTCTCTTGCTTTGGACTGCTGTTAAGATCTTTCGCTGATACTCTTTGCCACTACATTGATGGCTTCCGCCGCCTGCTGATACTCTTTAGCATGCTTTTTCCCTATTGATTTGATCTAATACACTTTTATCTCTGTCACTGGTCCTTTGCTGTCTTTAAACCGGATTAATTTGGCAAAATCGGGCGATTTCGGGCTTTTTCGGCACAAAACGGGCCAAGGAATCAAAAGATTCCCTAAATATTCCCCGAAACGGCCCGTTTCCCATAGCGATGCGCGATCATTGCTTCGCGCTAATCACGCATTGAAAACTGCCTCTGTTTCTTGTTCCGGAGCTCCGAAGTGTGATTTCTCTTCCTGCGTGAATTTTCGGTTTCTTGGCTGCTGACGTCAGCATGATGTCAACAGTACGGCGGGTGACGTCATCCTACTGACATCAGTGGTGGGTCCCTGGTACAGATGTGACATGGTGGGGTGCTCATATTTTAAGGCGATGCGATGAACTTTTCCGATGTGATCGCAATATCGCGTCGGCGGGGAATGGGAAGGTGTTTTTGTTGGACATGCGACACTTGCGACAGCCGATCGCCGACATCGCGATACCGCGTCGGGTAACGCTAGATGGGGCATAACTTATATGGTGAGAATATTGCGATGTAGCGATGCGAGATGGGTTACTAGGATCTGTAGAGTGTTAAGGAGATCAGCAAGGGTCTATTGTGATCGGGAGGAGTGGGTACGTGCGTTAGACAAGCATTTGAGGTTTTAGAAGGGGTCAGATAACTCATAAAGGGATTTTATACTCTGGAAGGAGTCCATTGTATTTAGAAGATGGTTTGAAGGGGCAGCATGAGGGCTCTTGCCAAGTTTCAGATAAACTGAGCAATTCCCGGGGGTACTTATGGTTATTTTTCAACCAGGGGGAGCGATATTTACATAGGGGATTATCTACATAATTTTAGTAGGGGGATAGCGAAAATATAAGGAGTTAAATAATAATGTCAGTAGTTAAAATGGATATGGTAAGAAAGCACTAAGTTCGGGTGATCTTAGGATGCAACAAGGGAATAGAATCTTATAGAGAGGATATGGAATATCTTTGAGTAAAGCAGATCTTTACCCAAGCTAATGACATGAAAATGGTGGAACTTAAGAGGTATCAAGCAGATATTGACCTCTTTTGGGGAAATTAGTTAATGATTTGGGGGAGATGAAGAAAGAAAGTTAGTTATGCCTGTTTTTGAGCTTTTCACATAGAACTGCCTGGTGATTGTGTCCTGAGTAAAGATGACACCTGAAAACCTGGAACTGATTAGCAATCAAGATTTAGCAACCTCAAAACTACCTACCCAGCCTACTTACCTAACATTTTTTCTTCTTTTGGTTTGGGTGCACTTAGACTTGCAAACCCATCATTTTAGTTTTTCTTTTTTATGCTTTCCTATCTACAAACTACCCTTATTTCATCCAAGGGCCCAGATTAAGCAGTTGGGCTCCTTTGATTCTCTACCTATCTAAGAATCTACCAAGATTAAGCTGTTTGGACCTCCCTTCAACTGAAAATTGTACAACACTAGAATAACTTCTCAAAATTTGGAAAGCATTTAGATGAACTCTGAGTAGCCTTCTTCGCTTGGAGACTGTTAAGAAAATATGGAGCATTGCAGCATGCAAAGTATGACATATTTGGTTTGTAAAAATGTCAATCATGAAATATGAGTAACCTGCTGCAGCAGGAGGCTAACAGTGGCTCCACTTGGGGATGGTTTCTCCTTGTGAGAAGCCAAGAACAGCAGGTCAGATTGCCTTGTTTCTTCCGCTATGGTTGTAATTTGGACTTGTTAGTGCTGACTGTTGATTTGATTTGATCTTTTGGATTGGGAACAGCTCTTTCCTTCGCTTGTGCTGCTGTTAAGCTGTAAAGCACTGCCTTCTTTCTTCTGCGTGCTCAAGCATTATGGATTCTTCCAAAATCGTGACATTGGTATATACAAATATTTACACAAAAAACGCCGCCTGCTCTTTTCAATCAAAGGGATCATTGTAGTGCTTTAGCATTCGGCCATTGATAGGGCCTTCTTCAGCTGTGTTGCCATCTGGATATTTGAGAAAATCCAGATGTATGGGCATTTCCACAGAAAATCGAATTTTGCATGTTTTCCCTTGTCTTCTCATCGTGAATCCCATCTTAGAACTTTGCTGCCTACCCAGAAATCCTCTGCTTTGGCCTTCTTATCGAACATCTTTTTGAGTTTTTCTTGTAGTATTTGAGCTCTGTTGAAGACTTGCTCTCTGGTTTGCTGAAGGTGAACAGTTTGATTAACTCTTCTCTGCATGTCATTCGGTTCAGCCTGAACTTCTTGCAACAATTTGATAGTAGGTAGGCCCAGAGATGAAGGGAGCTTGGCTTCCATGCGATATACAAGTTCATAAGGGCTCATCCCAATGGATTTCTTGGTGGAAATTCTGTCTGCCCACAGAGCATTTGTGAGCTTCCTGTGCCAGTTCTTTTTGTTTTCTTCCAGCAGCTTCTTTATGATATTGATGAGGCTTTTGTTGGACGATTCAGCCAAGCCATTACCTTGAGGGTAGTAAGTTGTGGAGTGGCCTAAGGTGATGTGGTATTTGTGGCAAAAGTTAATGATTTTTTTGGATTTGAAAGCAGCAACATTGTCAGTGATAATTTTCTCAGGGCAGCCAAATCTAGAGAGGATATTGCTCTCAAGGAATTGGATAATGGTGGAGTCATTGGCTTGCCTACATGGGATGGCTTCAACCCACTTAGTGAAATAATCGGTGGCTGTTAAAATCCACTTATGTTGGCCTGAGGAAGAGGGATGAATTTCTCCAATGAAGTCAAGACGCCATTGTTGAAAAGGTTTCTCGGTTGAAATGGGCTTAAGGGGCAAGGGCAATAACTTTCTTTTCCCTTCAAAGATTTGGAATTTGTGGCATGAGACAACAAACTTCTTTACATCTGCAAATAGAGAGGGCCAGTAATAACCAACCCGTAAGATCTTGTTAGCCGTGGATTTCCAATATAAGTGTCCTCCACAGTCCCCTACATGGAATTCTTTCATGATGCTGTTAGTTTCATTTATAGTTAAACATTTAAGCAAAATACCTTCGTGATTTTTCCAAAACAAAGCACCATCTATGACACAAAATTTTGATGATTTCATCCTTAAAAATGTTTTCTTGGTTCTGGACAATCCTGGGGGAGCACACAGGTTTAACAATACAAAGCAAATATCAGCATACCATGGGGATTTCATGAAGGTTTGACTGATCTGTGGAGTTGCCAGCTCCGGTTCATTGTCTAGTTGAGTAATGTCTAATGCTTGGAAGTTTGTTTCAGACATTAGTTTGGCTAACCCTTGTCCTTTTATGAGCTTGGTGGGTTTTATTTCAATGTCGTATTCAAGGATGCTGGCAACCCACTTGCCTCTTTTGCCTTCTAGTCCCTCTTGAGTTAATATATCCTTTACAACAGCGTTAGGGACATAGGCAACCACGTGGGAGTATAGGATGTAAATTCTGAAATATTTGATGGCTTTGACCAGGGCATAGGCCTGCTTTTCCATAATCTGATATTTCAAGGGTGCATCTCTCAAAGCTCGGTTGAAGAAAGCAATTGGCTTTTCGTTGCCCTGATCATCTTTCTGCAGAAGGACAGAAGCTATAGTGTGTTCAGATGCGAAGGAAAAAATGATAAAATCTTTGTCGAATTGAGGACTGGTGAGGACATGCGTTTCAGTTATGGCAGTGTTATACTCTCAAAAGCCTGCTTGGTTTCAAGAGACCATTTTACCTTGGCATCCTTCTTCAACATGTTGCTCAGTAGCCTTATTAGCTCGGCTAGGTTTGGGATAAATCTCCTTAGGAATTTGATCTTTCCAAGGAATGCTTGTAGTTCTTTTATGTTTCTTGGATAAGGGATTTGAAGGATAGCTTGAATTCTTTCCGGGTCAATTCTAATCCCATCTTTTGATATTATATGCCCTATAATCTTGCCTTCCTCAAGGGCAAATAGGGACTTCTTAGGATTCAAGGAAATGCCATATTTCCTGCATGCCATGAAAATTTGCCTTAAGTGCTTAAGGTGCTCTTAGTCAGATTTGGAGAATGGGGTCAGGTCATCAAGGTAAACTATGAGGAAATCATGTATCTCCTTAGAAAATGTAATATCCATTGCCCTTTGAAAGGTAGCACCAGCATTTTTCAGCCCAAAAGGCATTTTAACGTACTTAAATGTTCGCCACGGTGTGGTAAAGGTTGTCTTGTCCTGGTCATCCGGGTGAACAAGTATTTGAGAGACCTTTTGGGCAAGGGGTAGTGGTCTTTTAGAGAGACCTGGTTTAAATTTCTCAAGTCTACACACATTCTTATCTCTCCTGTTTTTTTCCTAGTGGGAACTAAGTTAGACACCCATTCAGAGAATCTGATGGGCACAATGATACCTGCTTCAAACATTATCTTTATTTCTTTCTCAATAAGGGGAAGGAGCATGGGATTGATTCTCCTGAGTTTCTGTTTGAACGGTTTTTGATTTGGTTTTAAGGGAATGGTATGTTGGATCACTGAGGTGTCATAGGACTTCAAGTCTCATAACTCCAGGCAAATTACATCTTGGAACTCTTTGAACAAATCCACATATTTTGGTTTTTGATCAGGGGGCAGATTTTTGGACAACTTAATCATTCTGGGATGCTCTGCTGTTCCTATGTTGTGTTCTTCTATGGAAACATTCAAAGGTTCCATCTTTGGCTTTTTGGGCACATCGTTGACATCAAACATGTCTTCCAATGGAGTAAGGCCGACAGGTAGAACATTACTCTTCAAATCAATAAACTCATCCTCCACTTTGGTTGTTTCCTATAAACGGATTTGTTTCAGCTGTTCTATGTTTGTATTGTTAAAAATAGTTGGGTTAAGGATTTTTTTAGCTTTTGCAGCTGTTACAGTCAGGTGATTTTCTTCTGCTAACTGTTGTGAGTCAGCCATGGCATCCATGTCAATGTTTGTGTTGGAAAATTCGTCCTCCAGAGTTAAGAAACTGTTAATCTGGGCATCATTTTCAAATACCTGCCAATCCTTGACATTGTTAGGGACCGAAGGTCTGTGTTTTATTTCAGCGGTGAAAAGGTGATTTGGTTCAAAGGGAAGCTTGCATGTGCTAGCAAAGGTTGCTAGACTATGGCCATGAATATTATGATCTCGTGCAATTTTGGCAAGCTTGAACTCACTGAAGGCATTGAGTAATTCGGTGGCAGCAGCTCTGTAAGCTCTCATTCTACTATCATTAGCGACAAAGTTACCTTTTATTTGTTGTATAATCAAGTTAGAGTCACCTAGGACGAACACTTTAGTAGCTCCTAGGAGTTTGAGCAACTTGAGGCCTAAGAGACGAGCTTCATACTCTGCCATGTTATTTGTACATCTGAAATTGAGTCTATAGGCATGGCCTTATGCGTGGTTATCATGAGTATTGTAAATCCATACTCTAGCCCCTGCTCCTAACTTGTTAACCGAACCATCAAACTCCAAATACCATGTGATTTCTCGTTTGAGGTTTGTATTGAGAGTTTCAGTTTTTTGGGGATCAGGCAGACTTACAATTTCTGTTTCGGGATGTTCTTCTTGCTTTTTGTTGGTTTCCTTGGTTGTTGAGACAATTTCATGGGTATTAGCAACCGATTCCTCATTGATGTACGTTCCTTGCTCCAAAGATAACGACTTATCATTAGTTGGAGGGCTAGTGTTATCATTAAATAAAATAAAAGAATCCATATCGGAATGGATTGAGTAAATTGGAAAATTTTGGGGTTTTTCCTCACTTCTTACCACATACTTCATTAATGTTTCTCTATATAGTCTCTTTGGTTGCCCAAGGATAGATATAGTGGCATAAGAGAGGTCGAGTTGAAGGGACCCTTGCAATTTTGCTCCCCACGATCTGGATAGGAGCATGCCATACTTTGTGGGAATGTCAGCAACTACTACGTCCATTAAGATTGTCTTGTTGGGGAATTGGACTAGAGAGACACAAAGGTCTTTGATCAAGCCTAAACATTTGACTTGAATTGAGTCAAAGGAATACAGATCTTTGTACGGTCTTGTGACATCAAGGTTCAACCTTTCCATTACAGCTCTGGGCATAAGGTTATGTGAGGCACCTGAGTCAAACATAGCATTATGCAGTATTTTGTCATGTATGTGCAGACTGACACAAAAAGGTGGAACAGGTCCATATGTTGTTTTTCCGTTAACTTCTAGACCAAACAGTAGTTCAGGGGTATCATCTAAAACGTTCACATCATCCCTTAGTTCTGGTAATTGAAGTGACCTTTGAATTTGTTGCCTATATACATCATGTTTGGCAAGTTCTGAGAGGGGAACGGAAATCTTGAGTTTTCCAATCTCTGCTTCTAAACTGAATGGTTTTTCCAATGAGTTCTTGGCGTTGACAGTGGCAAATTTCTCTTTTTCAGGCATACTCTCTATGTTTTCCTTTGGAATGTCAATGTCATGATGTATGGCAGTTTGTGGTATTTCTGTTTTGGGAAGATTTTTATGAGTGCTATTCAGATATTCTTTTGGGGAGGAGGGAGGTAGAGGCCGATCAACAGGAGAGTGTGTGTCTGTTACATCCTCCACAGTTACCTGATGAGGGTTTGGGACAGAGCTGTCAGCTGGTTGATTGGTGGTGATATTTCCTTTACTTCTGTTGAGTTGTTTGCTATCTTTTGTTCTGCTAGATGGGGGAACATCAATGGTCCTTCTTCTTAATTTGTATTGCTTGTGTACCTCGTACACAGCGGTATCATAGCCTTGTTTAAAGTCGAAGGACTCTCCCGACTTGGTGTGAAATTGTTTTGCATCAGGATATGGTTGGTCTTCTTTCGTAAGAAAGATTTGTTGTTCATTCTCTGAATCTATTAGGTTCATATGAGTCCCATCTGTGGGCTCAGTGGATGTAGATGCCTTTGCATATTTTTCTTGAAAAGGAGGCCTAATATCATGGTCGGGACTGGCCCTTCCAACATTTGTGTTTTGAGTTTTTCTGAAGTTCGGGTTCCTTATGGCATTGGGCTGTTGACCCTCCCATGAAGTTTTTCTCTCAACATTGTCTACTCTGTCTCCCAGCCTGTGGATGCCACTGAGATAGCATCTAGCTCTAATCAAAGGCTGAGGTTTCTTCTTTAAAGGTGGTTCTTCTCTCAGTTCTGGCTCTGTTTTTTTAGAAATTAGATTGCTTCCACACAACAGCAACTCTTGCATTTCTGCAAGGTTTGAGGGCTCTTTCCCTTAACGATATGCCATTCAGCACAACCATCTGGGATTTGTACAAAGTGAGATCAGGTGGAGGTCTTAAAATTTTGGTATTTGCATTGTAACATTGTTAAATCTTGCCACGTAATCCAAACTGTTTCCTGAGGTCCTCTTTTGATAGTATCATAGTCAGATAGTATGTGTAGGGGATCTTTCTTTTTCTCCCATCTGTTAATAAATGCATGGTATAAGGCTTCAGGGTTTAATATAGAATTGGGTGCAAGTGCCCTAAACCAGGTTCTGACATCACCGATCAAACTTTGGACAAAAATATTCATTGTTACACTGTCATCATCAATTTCATAACTCTCGAAATAATCCTGCATTTTCTTTGTATGCTGTAGGGCGGTGTAGGAGGTCGTGCCATCAAAATAGGTGATTTTTGACTGGTAGTCCTGAGGCATAGCCCCAGGATTAGCAAGCAGCTGTAAGGGCGCATATCTAGCCATGATGATGGGGATAAGCGGAACAGCTAGGGCAGCGGGGATAACAGGAACAACCAGGGTAGGAGTAGTAGTGGTAGTAGGAGTATGGGATGTAGGTGTAGAGGAGCTGCTTGGAGAAGGAGGTGATGAACCAGGGGAACTTGGGGTTGACCAGAATAAAACTTTGACAGGGGTTGGAACACTGCTTGGTTGAACTGTTTCAGGACTCGCAGTAGTTGGGTCTTCTTTTTGCTTTTGTTTTCTAATGATCTTAGGAATTAAATTCGGATTTTCAAAAACAGCTGCGCGATTTGGATCAGGATTTGATTGTGTATCACACGTTTGCTTCTTAGGAGCCAGCTTCTACTCTATTTTTGGGAACTTTTTTCTAAAAGACACAGGTCGACCGAGGCCTTCACAGCTCGGTTTCTTCCTCTGTGGGGCTGCAGACTGGTTTAGTGAATTTATCTTAGGAGGTCCCCAGCGGGGTTGCCATTATGTTATCACTCAGGTTGTCCCTAGGCTCCTGTAGGGATACGGCCGAGGTAACTACAAACCAATCTTTGGATTGCAGGTTCTAGCCCACTTGCAATCAGAGAGGGCTCTCTCTTAATGATTCAACTTTGTTGATGATTTTAGGCTAGCTTTTGGCTCAAGGGTTTTTGTTTGTGTTTGGATGGAAGGAAAATGCTTTCAGGCAGAGAGGCAATTTATGAAGTGATAAGTTTCAAACCATTGGGCATGAAGTCATGGGGTAGGATTATCAATGTGTCCTTCTGGTCATAAGAGAAATAATGAAGCAGGATAGCTGCTCATAACACAATCTTTAGACTAAAGGGTGAATGATATGTAAGGAATGAGAGGCACTTAAGAATCTCTCATTTAACTGAAAAGAGGGAAAGCTGATCTCTATCTAGGGGCAATGAAGAATCCCTAGATAACTGTCTTGGTTTAAGGCAAACATGAGCCATGTGGAATTCATATTTATGCTTAAACAGAGGAAAACATAAGGAAACAACAGAAATTGAGCATAGAGTGTATTTAAACAAATTCTAAGCTAATCTTTCTTTCAGCTGTTTAAGAGCATAATTCATGAATGAAAACAGAGGTAAGAAGCACTTATTGAGTTATGCACAGCACGAGAATTCCATAATCACTCTTCAACCAGTAAACATAGTGAACAATCCGTTCTCCAAGGCTCATAAGCAGTCTTTGATTATAGAAACTGATCAGATATTACAGTCAGAGTCTCTCCCGGAGCAAAATCAGCTAGAGATAGCTTGTTGATTAATCAACCAACCAACCAACCAACCCATAATACAATATTCAGGGCTGTCTTTATAGTGAAAATATCTCAAACTTATTTATTACAATTGACCTAAAACAGGTATGCAAAAAGTGCTTTCTAAACCTAAAAGTGTGCCAAAATTAAATGCAGGTAAATATCTATTGAACTGTGTCAGAGGTAGCTGGATTAAAAAGGAGTGCAATCTGGCCCTTGGAACCTCGATGCAGTACTGCTGGAATAACTGTGCTTTGGGATCTGCAGTTCTGTTCTAGTGCGAGTTAAATGTGCAATAACCATGATTTGAGAGTTTTGAGTGGCCTCGCCCTCTTTCTTTGACTTTGCTGGAAGGTATCAAATTTTCTCCTACTTTTGACCACTGTTAAGATCTTCACTGATACTCTTTTCCGCTACTTTGGTGGTCTCCGCCGCTTTTTGATACTCTTTGACGTGTTTTCTCTCTGTGAATTTGATCTGATACTCTTTAATCTCTGTCTCTGGTCTCTTCCTGTCTTCAAATTGGTTTAATTTGGAAAAATTGGGATATTTCGGGCCTTTTCGGTGCAGAACGGGCCAAGGAATCAAAAGCTTCCCTAAAGATTCCCCAATATGGCCTATTTCCTGTAGCGATGCGCGATTAGTGCTTCGCGCTAATCGCGCATCGAAAACTGCCTCCGTTTCTCATTCCGGAGCTCCGAAGCACAATTTTTCCTCTTGCGCGAATTTTCGGTTTTTTGGCTGCTGACGTCAGCAGTGGGGTCCTTTGGTACGGATGTGATGTCAGCATGCTGACGTCATCAGGGTGACGTGGCAGTACGGCGGGGTGAGGTGACGTGGAGGCGACCTGGCAGGATGAGGTGACGTTTATGTTATGTGAGGGGAGGGCGGTTTTCCCTGTGCGTCGGACCGCTTTTGGTACGAAGGTGGTTTCTGTCAGGGGTGGCCCGATGCAATGGGAGGCCGCCACTTGTCTCGGTGTATGACAGTAAAACCATCGGACATCAGGTGGTAACCTACCACCGTAATCGGGCGCGCGATGTGATCAAGGACCGTCGGATCTGGGGGAGGCGATCTGACGGTGGACGGGAAAGGGAGATGCGCGGGGTTTTGCAAAGGCGCGCGCATGTTAAAGGCTTAATTTTTCGTGGCCCAGTGGGTTTTTAACTTTAGAAAATGGGTAAATGTGTTTGCATGGTGAAAACTTATCAAACAAACATTAATATTTTTCACAGAAGAATGCGCGAGGAGGGTTATTTAGCATTTGGAAAGGGTTCCCTTAGTGTTTGGAAGGGGTCCATACACTTGGGAGTGGAAATTTTTGCAGAGGGAGGGTTCTTACTAAAGTCCAGGTGACTTAGTAATTCGCAGTGAAGTATTTATGGTTATATTTCAACCGCGGGGAGGGGATATTTACATAAGGAGATTACCTACATAGTTTTAGTAGGGGGATGGGGAAAATATAGGGAGTTAAATAATAGTGTTAGTAGTTAATCTGGAGATGACAAGAAAGCGCTAAGTTTCAGAAATCTTAGGCTTGAAAAGGGGAGATAGAATCTTATAGAGAGAGTATGGATTCTCTTTGAGTGGAGCAGGTCTTCACCCAAGCTAATGACATGAAAATGATGAAACTAAGAGATATCAAGTAGATCTTCACCTCTTTTTGGGGAAATTAGTTAATGATTTGGGGGAGATGGAGAAAGGAAGTTAGTTATGCCTGTTTTGAGCTCTTTCACATAAAACTGCCTGGTGATTGTCCTGAGTAGAGATGACACCCTGAAAACATGGAACCGATCAGCAATCAAGATTCTGCAACCTCAAAACTACCTACCCAGCCTAATTACCTAACATTTTTTCTTCTTTTGGTTTGGGTGCATTTAGACTTGCAGACCCATCATTTCAATTTTTTCTTTTTTATACCTTCCTATCTACAAACTACCCTTTTTTCTTCCAAGGGCCCAGATTAAGCAGTTGGGCTCCTTTGATTCTCTACCTATCTAAGATCTGCGAAGATTAAGCTGTTTGGACAGATTTTCATCCTCTATATTCTAAAACAGGAAATTGAAACCTAGGGAGACCAAGATTAAGCTGTTTGGACCTCCCTTTAGCTGAAAATTGTACAAAACTGGAATAACGTCTCAAAATTTGGAAAGCAGTTAGATGAACTCTGAGTAGTCTTCTTTGCTTGGTGACTGTTTAGCAAATATGGAGCGTTGCAGCATGCAAAGTATGACATATTTGGTCTGTAAAAATGTCAATCATGAAATATGAGTAACCTGCTGCAGCAGGAGGCTAACACCTTCCATTTCTTCTTTTAAACCATCCTTCAAACCTTCCAATTCTCTTTTTATTTTTTGTTCTAAACCGTCCATGTTCACTTTTAAACCATTGATCTTAACATTCATCATTTCTTCCCATTCATTTTTTGTTATTATTTATGAGAGTGAAATTTCTTCCACTTGGTCTCGTCGCCTTGATGTATCATGTTGCATTTATTCCTCTTCTTTATGCATCATATTAGAGCTTTCTGGTTGCTTACTAGGTGTGTCCATTTTTTTGTTTCGATGCATTCCAAAATAAAAAAATATATTTATGCTTCATAATGTACTTTGAAACACTTCAAATTGTTTTCTCAAATAAAAGTTATGCAAAATTTTAAACAAATACACACCTTTTTCTTGAGTTTTAGGAGCTCGTTATTGAAACTATTGTATCTATGTAATTTCATATCTCCAAGGTCTTAAATTCTATTCCATGGTATCCCTCTAAGTATTCTTTTCAACGCCACAAGTCAGACCAAAATTGTATTATTTAAGATAATGTTATGCCCAATATCCCATGATGCCTTGATTATGTACTGGTTCAGTAGAGTGAACTTGTACTGAGTGTTGTGTGGTACTGTTTTGACCTTCAGCTCTGAAAATTATTACAAAAACCTATCATTCGTACAATGTCATTCAATTTTTATGAAATTCAGATTTGATGCTTGTGGAAAATGTTATGAAGATTTTCCCAAGGTCATTTGTTTGAGACTGAATTATGGAGCCTGAAAAAACCTTCACTTCCTCGGATCATATCTCTAAAAATATAGTGAACCAAGATCTGAAGTACATATAAAACGTTGACCAAGATTTTCACTCAACGTGGTCACAATTTAAGCTTCTTAACCCTGATAGAAAAACGTTTTAGTGAACATTCCAATATGGCTTGTTTGAAGAAGAAAAACCCTAGAATCAAAAGCTCTAATACCATATGTTATGCAACCAACTCACAAAATAGAAGAAAAGATAGATCAACGACTTTAGAAATAGCCTCTTCGAGGGGGAAACCTCCTTTACATCACATAAATGAAAAATTATTGATGATTCAAATGACAAGGCCTCCTTTTTATATATAGGAATCCAAGGAATCACAATATAGTCAAAGCCTACACAACAATAATAATGTAAGGGCACACCAATAATAATAGTGGGATTCTATGGGGCACAACAATAACAATATGGATGCTACATAATAATAAGGGGGATACAATAGTATTATAGGTGCCTAACATAAAGGAGAATCGATCTCCTCCATAGGTAATAAATAAAAATGACTACAGGTGTAGGCAAGTGTTCAATGATCTAGGTTCAGCCGTAGTAACTTTGGTCTTGATGGTCAATTAAAGGTGGATTAACAGGAGAGACAGAATCAATCACAAGTGTTTCTATAGATGACAAATCACTACTAGGAGGGCCAAGAATGCATTTAGCAACAAGAGGTTATTTTTGGTCTTTAGTACCAATAGGTAGTCTACGAGGAGTAGTCACTAATTCACCCCCCTCAGGAGGTAGACCTCAGATTCGACGTGACAGTTGGTGGCTGGGTTCAACAAAGGTGAAAAAAGATTTTTTAACCAAATAAAGTTAGAGAATACACCCCTAAGGCTAAGCTACTAACATGGACCAAACAACACACACTAGAAAAGCTCTAAAATTTAGTCATACATAGACGAATCCTAGTGTTTTAGATGGCATTGAAAATACTTCTTACTTTTGGGGTCTCATCTCCACAAAATAGAGTTATCTAGGGCAAGGTAAGGTAGAGGGATGGTTGCTACTCAAAAACACCATCTATAGGGTCATTACCCTATGAATAGCCACTAAATTACCTTCGTCCCACAGGGGCGCACAAATCTTGGGCTTCTAGGTAGTCAGTTGTCGACATGAGATGCCCTACCATGAGTTGGGTAGCCTCAACGAGGACTTCTTGCACAATGAATTAAGCCTAACCCCCTCTCAAATGGGTTTCTAACGCTCTCCATTTTTGACCATGGGATTATGGAGGTTTATTTTTACTCTCTAGTTTGTTTTATGGTATTGGAGTAGTTTACTCACACACCTAACTCCAAAAGCCTAACCCACATTAATGTTGGTGTACTACCAAAAAAATTAAAATACATGTCTAGTAAAATTTATTAGGTCATTTATTTTATTGGTTTTTATTTACTTAGTTGGGTATTGACGTGAAACACAAATGGTATGATGGACTCTTGTTAGTAACACCCTAATGAAACTATATGAAAAATTATCCTTTTAATTTGATGAAATATAAATACAGTAGGGAAAGAGATTTTGAATATTTAAAATAAAACAAATTCCTACCAAATTCACCTCTAATTTATCCTAAAATAAAAGTCCTAAAATTATAAAAATTCAAACCCAAAAGACAAACTAAGAAACAAAAATGCGATAAGAGGCCAAAAAAATCCCCAAGGTAGAACACAAACCACTCAAAAAGCATCAAAACTTGGAACCGAATCCAAACAAACACTCAAGCAATCAATAAGAAATCCAATAAGTGGAAAGAAGAAGGCAATGTAAACAAGCGAGGGTTGTAGCACAATGCTTCAATGAGAGGGAATGTCCTACAAGAAAAAAACCAAACCCTAGAAACATGAAGGGATAGAAAAGATCAAGTGGGAGCATGGAAAAATGAATCTTAAATAATGAATAGATAAGACAAAACCAAATAAAATTTTCAAGTGACAAACTACACAACCAAAAACAAAGAAACCATGTCATGTGAACAAAAACAAGGACATGAGACCAATCAAAAGTGACAAAGGAAAATGAAGTCAAATCTAGTTATGATATAAAAATCAAGAGAAGATCTTGGTTGTTTTTTATCCAACTAAAGAAATATCAGAGGATTAGATCCTATGTTAAAGACAGTAGCCTCAACCAAAACACTCCAAATATCCAAGGAAAAGCCTAAAGTGGTAGCAAATGGAGCATCCATTAAAACCAATAGTAGATTTAGATCCTAATGTTTTTTACAGTTGATAACAATGATAGCACTAATATCCAAAAGGTTTGAAGCAACTGAGGGAGAAGAGAATGGAATGAAACCCAATATATAATAAAATAAATTCTTACAATAAAAATAGACAAATATAATCCAAAACATAAGGATGGATTAGATTTGTAGCAGATTTGGACTCATGGAAGAAGCTAAAGAACATATTTGATCTTATAGATAGAGTCATGTAGGATCTCTTAAATTTTTTTAGGATTCCAAACATAGGCACAGGGATGAAAGCCTCAACAAAGTGACTCCAACTACAGGGATATAATGGGAAATCCAATTTTTTTGAGGTTAGAACCGCTCTGTAACTTGTTTTGTGGGTGTGGCTAAGAAAAAAAATGGTTTTTTCAAATATGCAAAAGGAGAAATATCAAATCAAGGTTAGATCAGAAGATTATGATAGAAAATGTGTCACAATTACACAAAGAAATTTAGGAAGACAAGAAAAAATAGATCCAAGAGAAAAGGGAAGAGATCGAAAGGAAGGTAGGGAAAACTCCCCAGTGGAGTTGTCAATTCTAGTGTAGCAATTTATACAACCACTAGGAGATATTTCACTGTAATATTAACCTTGAAAAGACTACCAAATAGTAGATGAGTACATGGAAAGAATTAAACAAATCAATGGATCCCAAACCAATCAATCAAATTGAGCATTCATGCATAGATGCTCTATCTAGGGTTTGAGTTGAAAACTTAAAATCCTCGTACAATGGCAATAGAGGTTGGGTCTGATGCATATATCCTCATCCCAACAAGGAGATATTTCCCTACATAATAGATTCAAAACCTATACACAATCACCACCAAACAAGGAGCACAAATCGCCTTCCATAAAGGACTGTTAACTTAAGCAAATGAAAATAACCATGAACAATAGATTATACATTTAGATATGATAGGAGGGAAAATTCACTTCTATTAATATTTAAAGAAAATTCATACAAATTCTATACCTTCACAAGTGGATCCTCCTCTCCAAATTTTGGTAGAGTCTCCCCCTCTCTAAATAGTATGACCTTGAGAACAAGATGACTCACAAATTCTAAATCAGAATCAAGGTATACACATGACTCTATAGTTATCTCTCTCTCTAGCTAGCTTGACCCTCAAGGATGGACTAGTATATTAAGAACCAGACGACTCCCAAGGAGGATGAATGTAGGCAATTATGGTGAATATAAGTTAGGAATATTCATTAATAACTCACCGAAGCCAACTCGAATATATGAGATAAGGTGTAGCTTCGAATTGATCTCCTAAGGAAAGTACTAGAACATAAGTGAGGTCGCAGGGAATGAACTAGGAAATTTAAACTACGGTTTTTATGAAGAAGGTTTCTCCTTGTGGTTGGAGTCCTACAACCACTCTTCTAGACATTGAGTCCCAATGACTATGGCCTAAACTAGGTTAAAAGAGAAGTCAAATCTCATAAAATGGTCAACTAGTAAAAGAAATCATAAGTAATGAATCTAGGAAGCCAAATAGGCTAATAAAAATTAGGATACACCAAGTAGACATTAAAGATTAAGAAAATTGGAAGACCCCCTTTAAAATAAGCCAAATTTTATATGAATGCTTTGTCATGCCTTTTGGTTTATGTGATACACTAGCTACATTTATGTGATTAATGAGTGATGTATTGCATCCTTATTTAAATTAATTTGTAATAGTGTATTTTGATGATATATTAGTTTATAGATATACTGAGAAGGATCACATATCAACATCTTATCTACGTGTTAGAGAATCTAAAAAAGGATAATCTTTTGGCTAACCTAAATAAATTTTAGTTTGGTCAATAGTCAGTAGTATATTTGTTGTATGTGATCAATGGAGCGGACCTCAAAATGAATCCCACATGATGGATTCCACAATCAAGTGGCCATTTCCTACTAATTTCATTTAATTTAAGATATTTTCTTGGGTATCAAAATTGCCTACATACTTTCATACCATAAGAGTTTCCATTGAGGAAATAATTAGAAGAAATATTTCTTTGAGTTGAAATGGAAGATTAGTTAAGTACTAGTAATTGCATTTCCTAACCTACATAAGATAATTTAATTGGAGATAGATGTGATTGGTGTGATTGGATATGCTATGGTGATATTATTACCGTAGGAAGGTAAGTTGGTATGTTATAATTCTAAGATTGTTCATGGGAGAGTCCTAAACTACTCGTTTGCACAAAAAATTACTTTTGGAAAAGGAATTATATCTCTACAGATCTTGGCCTTATATCTACCAAACATTATGGTAAACAACATACACAATTCTCCTACATATAATACACAACATGTCTTTCTTAAATGAAAAAAAGTAGATTTGGAAATGTGTTTTCATTGGTCCTTTGCTTGCTAATGTGAGATCTAACCAGACAAGCATCCAAAAATCTCAATCCAACCCATAATGAAATTGTTTTCATGACTAAACGTAGTATCCTACACATATCATAGACAACAAAAGAAAATTTCTCTTTCCAAAAAAATATTTGTTGATGTAAGAGACAACCCTGACATTAAATAATATAGCATGAGATAAACATGGGGATAAATCTTAATGCAATCTTCATTAAAAAATATGTGGTTTACATATTCCTTGTTTTTGTCCTAAGACAATATATGGAAGTGGTCCTAATAATTCCACTAGGATAAGGGTAATATTTCTCGTATTTTTATATCTCCCATCCCTCTTGGAAGAGTCTCCTTATATAGGATTCTCATAAAATTGGTAGGATGAATGTGAACACCTATGACCTAGAGAATTTAGGATACAATATTTAATTGTTTACTAATTGTTGGGTCATCTTATCTTAGTTTGATTTGATCATATTGGGAAACTTAATTCTATAATATTTAACCCTTCATTACCCCTTTTTGAAGACTACTTATTATGGGAAGAGTTGCATTTCTATATTGTAACTGGTAGAGAGAAATGCAATGTTATATTACAAAGAAAAGGGAGTGGAGAAGCATGAAAATGAATCTTCCTATTGATATGGAAGTGATATCTCAGCCATCAACTAACATGAGTTAAGGCTAGGTACCTTTATAATTCTAAGGGTGATAAATAAGCTAATAACACTACCTTATATATGACAAGGAACTTTATCCTCCAATTCTAGATATTAAGAAGTGAAATCTATGTTTAACGATCATGGTCACACTAATCACCCACCAATACAATGTTTGTAGACACAATGTAATATTTGAAAAACCATACATTACAAGTGGATGTAGTTTGTGTAGAAATTCCCACTGTAGATCACCTGGTAATGCAATGTAAGCAAAACACTTGATCTACTTCTACAAACAATTTAGCAGAAGCTTAATTGAACATGAGCAACATCAAGCATGAACAAATATAACTGAGAATGAGAAGTAATCAACCATAACACAGAAGATATATCAGTGGGGAAAGCACCAGCCTAAAACCCCAACTCTGTATTATCATATGAGTGGAAATCTTGTTCAAGTTACGAAAAGAATCAGCTCTCAAGCTATCATGCTCTCTTTGTAATCAAACAATACAGCTCATAGACTCAATAGACATAGAATATATCTTCCTCAAGCCCTCCAAGCCTCCTATTTCCTTGCACAATTTTGATTGGGGTCCAATGATATCACATGTGTTAATTGGCATCATCACACTCACTGTAACCTCAGGTCGAATTGCACAATCCATAAGGAATAATATTCCTTCTACATGCAAGGAATATTCACCAAGGTGTATCCTAGCAAGTGATAATACATTGTCCCTCTATCTGATCTCAACTGGGTCTTTGACTGAACTGAAATGCATGAGTTATCCATGAGTGAATACTCAATTATCTGAAATACAGTAATTACATGCATGCAAGCAATAACTAATTGAACTCTCATTAATTTAACAAACTGTTAAATTAATCTAACTAGACTTGACTAAGTTAAACTAAGTCAACTAATTACAACTCAATATTACAACTCAACCTCATCTCTTAACTAAAGGTTAAATTCCTCAATCAAAGGAGAAATTGTTGCATGTCCCCACATAGACTTCAAGTTTGATTTTACTTAAGTAATTAACTCAAGATGAATTAATTAATTAACTTCCAAACTGTTGTTGATATCAAATTTGAATTTTACTTCCTATGTCTAGTCCAGGGACTGACTAAAAATAAGAAGGGATCCCAAAATGCTATTTTTAGAAAATCTATTTTTAGCACTTTCACTTTTCACCCATTATTGTTAAGATCACCAATGGTTGAACTGCTATTTATAGCTGGGCTATTTATAGCAGTTCTATTTTTAGCATTTCTTGTTGCACTTTTCAACACTCCCTCTTAACAAGAAATGGATTATCAGTAACCCCGATCTTATCTTTGTGGAACTCGAGCTTTCATTTTGACAATGCCTTAGTCAAAATATCTGCATCCTGCTCCTAGGTCGAAACATACTACAACATCATTATCCTCTTGACCACACAGTCTCGTAGATGATGGTAACAGATATCTATATGCTTGGACTTGTCATGAAACACTAGATTCTTAGAGAGTTTTATGCAACTTTGATTATCACAGTATATCACTGTAGGATCCATCATCTAACCAAACAATCCCACTAGAATCTTCCACATCCAAATGGCCTCGCATGCTTCCTAGCTGGCAGCCACGTATTTAGCCTCTACTGCAGATCTTTGTTTCTTCTTGTACCAAGAAACTACAGTTGAACCAAGGTTGAAAATTCCTCCAGAAGTGCTCTTCCGGTTTGATGGACTACCTGCCCAATCTACATCCATGAAGCCTTGCAACTTCACTCCCTCTATCCATTTGTACCATAATCTGTACTGTGTAGTGTCTCTAAGATATCTCAGCACATGCTTCGCTACCTTCCAAAATAGCTTGGTAGGCTGAACCATAGCTTGACTCAACTGGTTCACCGCAAAGCATAAGTTAGGTCGTGTGTTCACTAGATAAACAGTAGCAGCTACTACCTCACCTGAAGTAGCATCCTCCTTCCTCCAATTCTCGCCTAGAGGAGTCTACATGGGCTTGCACTTCTCCATGTGAAAACGCCTAAGTATCTCATTGGAATACTTGCCTTGAGACACAAATACTTCCCCATATTTCTGCCACACTTCCATGCCTAGAAAGTAGTGCATGAGGCCCATGTCCTTCATCTCAAACTCTCTTGCAAGGTCCTCCTTACAAGACTATATCAGCTAGTCATCACCTGTCAAAATCAGATCATCGACATAAAGTACAATAATCAATGGCTTACCTTCTACCATGATGTGGTAAAGGTTCACATCTGCTTCACTCTTGGTGAAGCCCAACCTAGTGAAATAGTTGTCGATCCTGGTATACCAAGCACAGGGTGCTTGCTTCGATCCTGGTATACCTCTTCTTCAATCTTCCCATTGAGGAACATCGTCTTCACATCCATCTGATGGATCTTCCAACCCAACTGAGTTGATAGAGCTAGCATCGATCTGATAGATGATTACCTTGCTACAGGATCAAAGGTCTCATCGTAATCGATACCCTCATCCTGTGAGAAACCTCAGGAAACAAACCTTGCCTTGTGTTTCTCAACATTGCCATCAGCTACTGCTTTACCTTATAAAGCCATTGGAAACTAACCACTGACTTGTCCTCAGGTATAGGGAAAACATCCCATAAACTGTTTCGTATGATAGAATTGTACTCTTCTACCATTGCATCAGCCCAAACTGGTTGTTGCACTACCTCCTTAAAGGAAGAAGGCTTAGTCACTACACACTCCCCAACTAGGGCCATGTATCTAGTGTATTTCTTAGGGGATCTCCTCTGTCTACGCTGAGAGGAAGGCTACCCCACATTCTCTCTCACATCTAGCATCAATATGTCAGCTTCCCGTGAGCATTTTTGTCCATCTCTAGAAGACTCTCCAGAAATGGTGGTCTCCACTACTGGATCCTTTGCATGTGGTCGATCCACATCATCAAGAGGCTCCTCCTTCTTTGGAACTAAAAGTTCCTCATCGCCATACAACTTGAGCTCCCTCTCAAGTGACACTCGCATAGCTCTCTGCTCGTCGAACTTCAAATCCCTGCGCATTATGGTCCTCTCAATGGTAGGAAAAAACACACGATAGTTTTGGGGTGTATCTGTGTACCCCACAAGTATCCCCAACTCAGATGTTGGCTCTAGCTTCTTCTGAGCATCTTTGGTCACATGACAGAAAACTAGTGATCAAAAGATGTCGGAGTGACTCACATCTAGTCGCTTCCCCGAAAAATCCTCCATAGGTGTCTTCATCCCCAAGATATAATGAGGACTTATGTTTTGAAGGTACGCTGATGTGTTGCATGCCTCAGCTCACAGATGAAGTGGCAGGCCTTAGTCATGCAACATTGCTTGAGCTACTCCCACAATAGATCTGTTCTTCCTTTCGGCCACCCCATTCTATTGTGGGTTATGAGGTGTCATCAGTTCCCATTTAATTCCTTCTAAAACACAGAAGTCTTTAAACTACTGGGAAACATACTCTCCACCATTGTCGCTACACAAGGCTTTTACTTTCTTCCCAGGTTCTTTCTCTACCGAGGCTTTAAATTTACAAAACCTCAAGAAGGTCTAATCCTTCTTTTGCATAAAGTAGATCCAACATCTACGAGAAAAATCATCAATGAAAATAACATAGTACCTTTGTTTAGTGGTGGAGGCTCTAGAGAATGGTCCACATACATCTGAGTGAACTCACTCCAGGATTGCTCCAACTCTACTACCCCGATCTTGAAAGGAAGCTTTGACATACTTACCCAGGGTGAATCCTTTGCATGTATCTGTTTGCTTAAGTTTTCCCTTGGGTAAGCCAGTAGAAACTTGTTGCATGATCTTCAAGGCCCCATGATGCAAGTGACCTAGTCTTCTATGCCATAGCTCACCAACATCTTGGCTTTGCACCACCTCTGCTTTGGAACTCAGTGTAGCAAAGTCATCTACCTCTAGCTTGTAGAGATTCTTTACTCGAATCCCAATTCGCTTGGTCTGTCCGGTGCCAATATGCCTTAGGAAAACTTTTCCTTTACTAAAGACTACATCATAGCCTTTATCTTTTAGCATAGCAACAGACACAAGATTCTTTTTCAGACCTGGTATATACTTAACAATAGATAGGGTGAGAGGAGCACCATGCTCCCCCTGAAACACAACTGTACCTTCACATGAGACACAATACTTTCCATCATGACCCATCTCAATCCGCATCTGGAGATCCTTCTCCTCCAATATACTGAAAATATTCTTGTCACCCTACATGTGGAAAGAAGCTCCACTATCCAGGTACCAAACACATCCCTCCATGGATGAAACCATGCATGTGATAAGCAAGAAATCTAGCTCAAACTGTGAAGCTAGTGCATCACCATCAGATCCCTTTGAGGAACCCTTCTTGGATTTCTTCTGTGGACAATTCATAGAATAATGGCCCACTTCACTAAAGCTAGATTTTCTTCATCATCTTATTTTGATTAAGATCCATCCCTGGTGCTCTGCCTTATCTCCTCCTACATTAGGTCCAACCAAAGTCGTACCCAATCTGGCAGTTTCTCTCTTCCATTAACCGAGTCTTGGTAGTTGTGCTAGATCTTAGGAAGACCGAGGAGTGCTAGACTCACCATGTCGTCATTAGCAGTCACGACCCCTACAATTGCAAGCTCATCCTTGCAGGTTGTGATCTTGTTCAGGAACATAGAGATTGTGTTGCCCTTTTCACACTTGATCTTTCGAAGTTTATCCTTTAGCGCTAGCTTCCTCTGATTGCTACTATTTTGATAAAGATCTTTTAATGTTTTCCACATCAAAAACGAAGTCTCCTTCCCATGGAGGCTCAAGACAATGTGATCTGTAACTCCCTCCAAGAGGATTCTCCTTGCTTTAGCCACACACTTTTTCCATTCCGCTAGTTGAGTAGCATCAATCAGCTTCTAGACCTCTTGATCAATGAAGTCCTTGAGACCGTTATCTTCCAATACTACCTCCATGCGATCCTTCTAGGCTCTATAATTCAAACTTCCATCAAGGGAATATTTGAGTCTTAAACCACTGAACACCATCGGTGAAATAGATGTGATAAGAACTCAATTCAATATTCAGAAACCAAACTTTGTACTTCTCCTGCTTGTATATTGTTCTTCCTTGATCACCTTTGCTCGATACCATGTAGAAAATCCCACTGTAGATCACCTAAAAATGCAATGTACTAAAGAAAAACACTTGATCTACTTCTACAAACAATTTAGCAGAAGCTTAATCGATCATGAGAAACATCAAGCATGAATAAATATAACTAAGAATGAGAAGTAATCAACCATAACACAGAACATATAACACTAGGGAAAGCACCAGCCTAAAACCCCAACTCTGTATTATCATACAAGTGGAAATCTTGTTCAAGTTACAAAAAGAGTTAGCTCTCAAGCTATCCTACTCTCTTTGTAATCAAACAATATAGCTCACAGACTCAATAGACATAGAATATATCTTCCTCAAGACCTCCAAGCCTCCCATTTCCTTGCGCAATTTTGTTTGGGGTCCAATGATATCACATGTGTGAATTGGCCTCATCACACTCACTGTAACCTCAAGTCGAACTGCGCAATCTATAAGGAATAATATTCCTTCTCTAGGCAAGGAATATTCACCAAGGAATATCATAGCAACTAATAGTACATTGTCCCTCTATTTGATCTCAACTAAGTCTCTGACTGAACTGACATGCATGAGTTATCTATGAGTGAATACTCAGTTATCTGCAAGAATTAACTAACTGAACTCTCATTAATTTAAAAAACTATTAAATTAATATAATTGGACTTGACTAAGTTAAACTAAGTTAACTAATTACAACTCAACCTTATCTCTTTAATTGAAGGTTACATTCCTCAATCAAAGGAGAAACGGTTGCATGTCCCCACATAGATTTCAAGTTTGTTTGTCCTTAACTAATTAACTCAATATGAATTAATTAATTAACTTCCAAACTGTTGTTGAAATCAAATTCGAATTTTACTTCCTATGTTTAGTCGAGGAACTGACTAAAGATAAAAGGGGATCCCGAAATGCTATTTTTAGAAAATCTATTTTTAGCACTTTCACTTTTTACCCATTATTGCTAAGGTCACCAATGGTTGAACTGCTATTTATAGTTGGGCTATTTATAGCAGTGCTATTTTTAGCATTTCTTGTTGCACTTTTCAAAAGTTTGTGCATCAGTTTTAGGTAGTCATGAAATATAAGATTTTTACCACTAATTTTCATAGACATGTTTTAAAGGACAACCACATCTAACATTATAGATTTGGGAATTCTTATGCACATGGATCCTTTTACCCATGATGCATACAAAGAAGCATAGATACAATATGAGGAATTTAAATAGGTGTTTGAATAGCTACAAGACCAAATTAATGTAGTTGAAATTGGTGTTAAGACTGGCTATCATCTCCAACCTGGGTTTGTCTAGAAACTAGACAAGCTTAGTGCTTGTAAAGGATTTTTTTTTTGTAGATTATTAGAGGGCTTACAACTCCAAGTTTTCAATACATTTGGTATTGGGAAGACCATTTTCAACATACAAAGGTATGTGCATTAGCCCAATATGAAAGAAGATGTAGCTTAGTATTGTAAAGGCTAGTCAACCCTATCAAATAGACCCCATAGGTGAACCCAATCAGCTTTCAAAGAGAAAATATAAGTTGGTTTACTGTGAAGTCAATTAAAATGACCAGGGTAGCTAGAAAATTGCAACGACCTTCTAATGAATGATATATAAAAGGAGGCCATTGATGTAACAAAGAGGAAGAGATAAGGAGGAAATATTGTAAAAATTGTGGTATAATAATAAATAAGCTTATCTTTTGGTATGCCATTACTTCTGTTATCTTCTCCTTTATCTCATATATGAGTATATCTGTATGCTAACGTGTATATTAATGCATATTAATACATTAATATACATTACCAATGGCTACTTACAATACCCTTTATTACAACATTGGTTCCATTGTTGGTAATTTTTTAGCATGAATTTGAGAAAGAATGCATACACATGTTAAGTCGAGAGCAGATTTGTTTGTGCTGAGAGACAAAAATTAGAAATTATATTAAGAACAATGTAAGAATAAATCAATGATATTAGCATAAGAAAGAGTGAATTTCTCCATGTTTGCTTGGGGTAACTCAATTGAAATGGATGTGGAAATGAAGTCTCACCAAACCAGAAATCTCGGGTTCAAATCTTGTGCCATCTCCCCAATCGGGGTGAGAAGTTAGACATTATGAAGATGTAGTCCGACCAAGCTTAAAAAAGGAAAGAGTGAATTTCTTCATAGAGACCCACAACAAATTTCCAAATTCCATGCTAGAACAAATGATTGCGTACATTAATAGTGATCCTAATGAACACATTTAAAAATGACCAAAAGTTAATGTTAAATCTTACTAATGGAGACTGAACAAATTTGTGTGATCGGATTAAGGAAATGCAGAATGATTACTCTGAAGAGAAAGCACTTGAAAAAAGAGTGTTAGTTGACAAAATTAAAACAAGGTTTCATGTAGATTTCCATGACATATTCCTATGTACCACACTTTTACTTCTACATAAATTCTTCCTAGATAAATGGGTTAGCCACATAGGTTGATGTTGGCCATCACTGAGTCCTTGAACTATAAATACCAACTGTTGGCTTAAGGGGGCTTGAACTAGGCTCAAAGTTGTTCGTGCCAACCAAAAAAACCCAAATTTCTTGCCCTTTCAGCAACAACCTGCATAGCATAGGCTGCAATCTCACACAAAGCAATATTGGGGGATGTTAGAACCAGGTTTTTGCATCAAGAGACCGTGTGATAAGTAATCTAAAGCCCTTGTAGATCAGATCTGCCTTTGCGCAGATCAGTGCCTTCCGATGTCTCACTATTGCAACTCTATCCAAATGGTTTCCAAAACTTTGCAAAGGTTTACAATCAAACTTTCTAGACCTAAAAGAAGCAAACTGACAACTTTCACGTAGTAAATAAAACCCTAGATCTGCCTTTGCATAGATCTACCCACTTCGAATAGTTATTGTAACATATTTAATCAATACGTTCATGAAAGCATATTATTACTTAGTTCATGAATAGATATTAAATATTTAACATATTTGCATAGCAATTACACTTTATTTCACAACAACCATATCATTAATGATAAAGCATAACTTGAGCATAAATAAGAATATGTCATACATGTAATATATTTGGTCCAAAATCAATCTTTATTAGGTTCAAAATTCAAATTATAAACTGTTCCACCCTACGCACGCAGCTGCAAGGGCCCGTGCACTCAGATATGGGAGCCTTCCCCTTTGACCTAAGTACAAGAAATAGAGCTTTCCAGCCTTATCACTTGCCCTCGCACTTTTTATTCCAAAAATTCTATATCTCTAGACTTGTTATGACTGAAATATTTATATCCTTTCTATTACAATACCATGGCCCGCGACCCATGGGTGAGTCTCAAAGCCATCCTATCACTTACACATACAAGGGGCTATAACCCCTTACCTACTTAGTTGTATGCTCCTCTTCAACATTTGGTAGAGACTTTACATTATTTACAAAATTCTACTAAAACATTGATCAAACTAACTCAAAATTGACCCCAGGGACCCTATCCCAATAAGCCCCCAACACAAATATGGTGACTTGCCATTGAGTCACTTTGCTAGCTTCTTGACTTTGTTGTAGAGCTCACAGAACTGCTACTTCAATGCTTTCAGCTCCATGGTACTTTGCATTGTAGCCTTCTTCATCTCTTTGACCAACTTTTTTGTAGTTGGTCCATATACTACAAGATACATGGTCCTATGAGTCTGTTGTAGAGCTTTCATCTTCTTCTATATGGTTCGTGAAATCTAGCTGGCTTATTTTGTCCAAGGTTGAAGCCGAGCCTTTTGCACTGATTATTTTTTTTGTAATTCATGTACTTGTGCTTGGATTAGCTTCCCTTCTTATAGCCATGTGAAGCACTAGACTGGCGAAAATTTGCGTGCAGTCGCCTTGATTTCATCATACTTTTGTTGTGCTTCTCTGGTTTCTGTGCCCAACGTCTATAGGTTTGAGTCCTCCTGCAAATTGTCCCATAACTCCATGGCATGGTTAAAAATAAAGTCACATCTTTTAACTGAAACCTCTAGAGCATACATATGCTCCTTAAAGGATGCATCATGCTACTCCCTAACCTCTAGTAGAGTAGTTGGATGTAACTTCAATTGTAGTTCTTCTATCTTCATCTGGAAGTCAAATGTAACTTTTCCTATCTGATCTTTTGATTCACGGATTGCAAAAGCCAATTTCCTTATCTTCGTTGTAGCTACGGTATCTTCTAGAATATTTAACTCTAGGACTAAATTGCATTCCCGTGTTATTACTATTTCCAAGCTCTAATTTTATGCTTGCAACTCTTCATTTTCTTTTAGAGCCCGAGCCTTCTCCGTGAACATATATTTGTTTCTTACCTTAAATTCATTGATTACTGTAAGTGCACACTACTCTCTAATTCTAAGCTTGCCAGAGACCCCCTGATACAACACATGGAGACTATGAAGTGGCAGCACGACTAAGTTCACCCTGATGTCTTTGATCATACTCAACAGAGCGTGGCCTTCCTTTGTTTCTGTGCAGACTTATCCTTATGGTAAGGATATGACTCTAAGATCCAGATTCCTTTCCATCTCCAAGACTTTCTCACTCCCTTGTAGCAAGCTTGATTGCACCTCATTCGCTTTCCCTACACTCGCTTGAATACTGTCTGTTCGAGTCTGCATCTCACATAGATCCTTCTAGACGCTCCCTAGCATCTCCATGTATTGTTGTTCCAATTGGTGCCACAACTCTATGGTGGTGTCTCTGACTTTGTCCCCAATTTCATCTAGATCCCATTCTGTGAGGATCATTGGGTCCATGCATAATTGTTTATATGATTTGTGCTTCTTCCTTGGCCTGACAATTGTCTCCTTACTGCGCTTCTTCAATGTGAAGGGAGTGCTTTCCTCCTCTCCCCTACCTCCTTCCTGCTCTGACTATTCCTACTCATCTCTATGTTGGGAAGTCAATTCTTCGACTTCCTCTGTGTCTATGTGCTCTGTCTCAACACGATATTTCACAACGCACTATTTTTTTAGCAGCAGCCTTAGTGGGCTTCTTTCTTTCTCTGCTTAGCCAATGCTCACACCACTTTTTATGCTACTTCTTTTCACTTCTGCGTAGTTGTCATCTATGTAAAAAACCTTTCTTTGCCCTAACTAGTACCTGCACCAACATCCATGGGTTTTCGCCACTTCGCTAGACAACTTCCCAAAATTTCCTACATGTTTGTCTTTGAGACTAAGTAGGGGAACTTGTGCCATATATGCTTAGGGTCCCACCTCACCCTGATAAATATGTTATGGAAGTCGGCCTTGAAATCCATGAAGGCCCTCAACTACTCTAACAAGGTTGGAGACAACCTTGTCCACTGACTAATTATTGTGCAGAGGTCCATTTCAAATGAAATCCAGAAAATATGGACTCCTTGAACCTATTTGGATCCTTTTTCGCCCATAGCGAAGCAAACTTCGCTACCTCTGGTAAATCTCCTTCCTGTGGAGGAAAATCACTATCCTATCGCAGGTGCCATGCTACTCGTAAAATTAGCAATAGGAGCCATGCATAATGAAATGGCTTGTTGTCCTCTTGTGCTTTGCGGCAGTTCAAAAGGAATTCCTTAAATAAATATCACCCAATTGTACTGTACTCCCTTTGTGCACTGGGCAGCCAATGACACTACTCGCACCAAAACTTCGTTAGCGTGGCATTTCCTGATAATCTTTCTGAAGAATTTTGGCAGTGACCTACACTTCCTGGTCTTGAATGGAGTAGATAGAATATTCGTGCAACTTTTAAATTAGCCCAAACTCAACTGTCATCTTATCCACCAAATCTTTTTCTCCACTTTTCCCTCCAAACTCCTTGGTAGGGTTTGCCCCCTTATAGGGTAGCTTCGTGATCCTATGGATGATCATATCGGTGATAGGGATGGGTTCATCAAGCCATAAGAAATCATCATGCACTATTGAGATCAGCTATCACACACACACAATGTTAATAATTGACCGGTGAAAGTGTAGTATGTAAAGCATGTGCAACAATCCGGCATGCTCAACACCTATGATCCATTTCATGGGTTCTAGCCATGCAACCCTAGTTTCTTCATAATAGATATTTGTCATTTAATTTTTAGTGGTTAAGTTAGGGAATTTATCGTGGTAATCGAGATCCCAATCCTTCATCTTCAACACTGAAATGCACGCTAAGATCGCGCCTTCAAAAATGACCTGTTCTGGCAATAATGGCATAATGATCATAAATTTTCCCAAATCCAAGTCTTTAGTTACTTTCGTCTTCTCTTTCCATGGAGGGATATACTCTGGGAGATGAGTGGTAGGCTCATCCTCCTCAGCATCTAATTTGACTCCATCATGGAGTTCTTCTTCCACCAAGTCCATGATTTTCACAGGCTACTTATCCTTCTTCTCCTTTTGTCGAACCTTTGGATTCTTCCTCGGTGAATGCCTCATTGGTAAAAAAAAATTATGCTTCTCTTTTGTAGTTTATATCTTCAGCCAAGGTGACCTCGATGGCATAGGCACAAGGGTTGCAACTTCCATAAATACAACTTTAGGGCCTTCTTCCTAAGAAACTGCAGCTTCAAAACTAACTAGTACGGACATTTATTCATGGGCGATCTTCTAGTTCCATGTAGGTAAGGTTGCAGATATTGGGATTGAAGCTAAATCCTCCCAAAATTGTCGACTCATATAGCAGGAACAAGAAGGCTCATACACAGCTGTCAGAATGCAAAGTGTTCTTCAACAGACCAACATGCCCAATTTATAGGAGGTTTTGAATTCAAATTTGACCATTCCCTCCACTTTATGATTGTAAATGCATCTTTGGCAGCAGATCTCCAAATCTTTTCGCCATAAATGGTGCCTACCCGCTCCTCTTAACAATTTTTTTTTCCATCAAATCATGAATAGTGACTCAAACGTATACTTTTTGACCTAGTTGCACGATACCATTCTCCATGGGAAGTACTTCCAACGTAGCTTCACCTCTCGCAACTCTTGCCCCTGTCGCGCAGCCTCCTTACTACATTTTTCTCCTCTTTGGACAATGTAGTTTATAGTCTTCCAATTCCTTGCAGCTGACTGGATTATTAAGACTATTTTGCTACCATGTAGTCATTGTGTAGGGATAGGATCCCCTGTGTACAAATTCAACCTACTTCCATTCACTTTCCTAGGGAATGGCTCCCCATTCAGCTTTATGAGATGAACTGCGCCACCATCTGTGATCTCCTTAACAACATATGGCCCCAACCATTGCATTTGTAATTTCACTAGAAATGTTTTGAACTTGTTGTCATATAGCAGCACTAAAGCATCCACCTTGAAAGAGCACAACTTAATATGCCTATCATGCCATACTTTCTCTCATTCCTTTTGCACTTGCTGGTGAAATCCTATAAGAAAGAGGTCCTCTTCTAACTCCATTAGTTGCGCGGGCCTTTTCTCCAAGGTCTCGCGATCTGCCATCTCTGTCAAAGTTGTAATACATAGACTTGGCACAATCTATTCCATAGGCATCACTTCTTCAATCCCATAGGCCAACCTAAATGGTGTTTTTCCTATCAACTTCTTGCAGGTCATCCTATATGCCCATAGTACTGCTAGTATGCGCATATCTTAGTCATTCCTTTACGTGTTTTAGACCTTTGCCAATGCATTCTCCAAGATTTTGTTAAATTCTTCCACTGTTCCTTCGCTTGTGGTTGATAGGGCATGCTCTTTTGGTGGTATTGTTGGGCATGGAATCCCCCCAAGGCATGTTTTGGGGCTCAAAGCCCAAGTTTTGACCTAATATTGTTGTAAAGCTCAGTGAATTGCGGGCATGGAGGACGAAAGTATGATAGAGTCATAGGGTTGTCCACCCCAGTTTTTCACCCCAGTTTTGTAATGTAATGTTAGCCTACCCATGGTCTGTGGACCATGGGATTGCATAAATAGAGTAAGGCTCTAAGTGTAGAAATGGAGATAAGGAGTAGAGAAGAAAAATTCTAAGTGATTGAGTCACAAATTAAAGTGTGTCTTTGGGTCACAGAGTTGGAGAAGGCTCTGCAGTTGAGTGCGTAGAGGCCTAGTAGTCCACAGTTGAGTGCGCAGACCCTTGCAGCTGAGTGCGTAGGGCGCAGTCGAGTCTGTAACCGAGGACGGAATTAATAAAAATAATTTTAATCATAATTTTGTGTATTTATTCTTGGGTTAATGCATGTTTGATATAATTTGTGAATACACTGTTTATTTACTCCGCTCACATGTATGAATGGTTAATATTGTTAATTATAACTTAAAGCATGCAAGTAGGCTAAGATAATCAACTAACATTGCAATATCAGTAAAGTCTTGGGTAATAATGCAGAAGCACAACATTCAACCCTTGAGTAGGGCTGCGTGAAGGCAGTATCTCAGGCTATGAGGTATGGGAAAGTGTGCGAAATGACTAGCACACGGGGTCGAACCGCGGATCACTTGAACTCATCAGACATCTCTAGGGTGCAGAAACTTGGTTCTAGCACCCTCCCATACTACTTCGGGTGAGACCTCAATCCACGCTTTGCGGATGGTTGCCAAAAGGGACAATAGTACCAGCATTTGTTTGGCTAAATCAACTTCGAACCTAGGTCAGGCCCCAATAAGCTAACAAATGGTTCTGTTGTCACGACCGAGATCTCCATAAGAGATTTCTAATGTCGTATCACTGGAATCCAAAAAAGAAAGGAATTGAAGAGTGGTTGGACAGGAAGATTCACGAGTTCGTGGTGCAGGAAAACAGGAATCCACAAGTATTGAAGGAATAGTGGTTAGCTTGCTACTTATATACGGAAATACATGAAATTTTCTTTGCATCCTTCCCCTCTGAGTTGTACGAGTGGATCACGAAGCTAGCAGACAGTCAGGGAAGGTGTAGGCTCAAAAAACCTATTGTGTGGACTCCAAAGTTGGTGCACAGACTAGAAGCATCAGAAGATAAGATCACGCATGTTGTGGACCATTGGCTTGATCGAATTATAGGAGGGTTTATCACCAAGTTCGCGGTAGATACTTTAGTCAGCTATAGCGAGGTAGAACGATGCTTCCTCAAAGGACCACAAGGTAAGTATGTTAAATATTTGAACTCTTGGACTAAAATGCTACGGTGTGAAATACGAGTTATGTGAATAAATTGACATTTGGGGCTATGCGAAGTGAGAGGATCTATAGAAATGAAGGTAGTGTAGAATTAGAGTCTAGCCCTTTGATTTCACCTCTGCGAGAAAGCGAGGAAGATCTTCTGAAGGTTTCACCAAGGAGTGCAATCAGTTTGATAAGGCAGTGAATTCCGCGCATACCACTTCCACCTACAGCACCGCCAGTCTCACCATCTTCAACCCTGTCTTCACCCACACCACCTCCGCCACCACCACAGTTCATTATGGTGAGCGCAATAAAATTGTCAATGTTCAAAGGAGTAGGAAATGAAGATACAAACTAGTTTTGTTTCATGGTAAAGGCTTTATGGGAAGCACGGGGAGTCACGGTTGACAATATAAAGAAAGCAATGCCGGTCAACGCTTTGCAATGTCACACACTGAAGTGGTACATTAAGCATTCCAATGACAATCCAAATGTAGGGATCATGGACATCCAAGCTACGCTAAATAGGGAATTTAGCAGGCCAAAGTCAGAGACACAGTCGATTTTGGATTTAAAGAAATCATGATGCTTTCAGGCGAGACCCCTTGGGAGCTGGATCAGAGACTGAAGGGTATGATTGGTGAAGCCAACATGACCTTGACGGATGCGCAACACCGTACATGGTTTGTAGCATCGCTAATGCCGCATCTAAGGAACACACTATCACAACAGAAGTTATCCACTCAGTACGAGGCCTTGGAGATCACAATGAGACTGCACGAGACCTCGATACAAGATCCTAACCTAGGAGTCCAACAGATCCATCTGCAGTTGAAAAACTTGTGCCTTGAGATGCAGAGTTTGAAACAAGACAAGACAACTTGCGCAGAAGTGCGTGAGGAGGTATGGTGCATAAAGTGCAACGGCTAGGGACATGACAAGGACTATTGTCTAGTCTTCGTGAACTACCTCGTGAGAGGAGGGCCAATGCCATTAAGACCAGAGAAATAAGTAGGACCAAGCATGGCACCTGCATTATGGTGTGTGATTTTTCAGATAGGAGGGAAGCATGCTACAGATAACTACCATCTATTACAAAAGTATACGCAGAGTTCCCAACAGTTGTTCTGTAATTTCTGCAGGTCAGTAGGCCACGATGAGCACACTTGTAGAACTTATGAACTGATGATGGATCGGACTCATACCTATAGAGTTTAGACCGAAACACGAGCATCGATCAAAATGCAAGGATGGCATGCACTAGATTTCAGGGGCATGGATGAGGTCGAGGTGGAATGGGACCAGGACGAGGTCATGGACATATGATTTGTTACAATTGTGGAGGGCCAGGGCATTATGCCCACGATTGTACAAATTCGATGAGAGAATCATGTTTATATTGTACCTAGTTTGATCATGAGACAGAGGACTGCCCCACACTAATAGTGAGGTTGCTAGATAAAGGAACACTCCAGCCTCCCCCAACTCAGAACCTGCAAATGATGAGATCTAAGTCGTGCGAGGAAGACCCAAATGTAAATGTCATGCTCCAAAGTAGCATAACAATGGGGGATGACAAGGGAAAGCAGCCTGAAGAGAGTGCTTGGGTTCACAAGGCTCCAACAAAGGAACGAGAATTTGATTTGGAGCGTGCTAAGGAGACATTCATGGAAGCTAAGAAGAGCTTCATGGAGGCCTCCACTTCAGGTAGTAAAGACAAACTGGAACCCGAAATGGACCCATCAATGCTCACTACCTTTTTGGAGACATACATGAAGCTTTTGCACGATAGCAAGGTTGTGAAGCAGCTGTAAGAACTCATATCTAGATGTGTTGGGACCACGCCAAGAGAACCGCGTGTAGTCCGGAAGCTCAGGAAGCACACAATGTAAATAAGAGGAGATATGAGATTGACTGCGTAGATCAAGGAATATGAAATGGATCAAATGATTTTGGATCTAGGATTAGACGCAAACGTCCTGCCAAATTAGACATGGGAGCGCATAGGCAAGCCCACATTGCAATGGTCTCCTATTCAATTGTGTATGGCGAACCAGAAAAAGATCCTACCTATGGGAAGATTGGAGGGAATAACGGTAGATGTCAAACGTGCAAACGCGCTTGCAGATTTCGAAGTGATAGAGATTGTTGATGACAACAATCCCTATCCCGTGCTACTGGGAATAGATTGGGCCACTGGCATGAATGGAGTGATAAATCTAAAGAAGCGCAAGATGATTTTTTAGAAAAAATCACTACGCGTAGTGGTACCTTTAAACTCTGCAGAAGGATCACGCTACACAGAGCCGGTCCATGACTACTATATTAAGATGATCTAGAATGTATTTACAAGATAACCACATGGGAGAAGGACTGGGTTAATCCCATAATGGATGGCAGACTCTTGTGGGAGCGTGAAAGCTCTTGCACCTTAGATTTGGACGAAGAAATAGAACAATGGTAGAACCGATTACATGAGGCAACCATGCTCAATTGAAACATGATGACAAGGTCACTACGCTACGTAGCAACATAAACAAGAGATCTACCTATGTATGATGGGTTGATAGAGGTGGATGATATCTTGAAATGGGTACTACGCGCTACGCTTGCAAGATGGTGGGGTATGCATCAAAGAAATTTTGAGGACTGGTGCGAATGTAGAAGGATGATGCTCATGCAATTTGAAAAGCCTTAGATGTGGATGAAAGATAGGTATGATGGATGAAACATCCTACATGCCCACCTTTCTAGATGGGTACAAGCATATGGTGCGCAACCTGCATGAAGGCACACTGTCCTTGCCATAGGAAACACGACCAACAAGCAGGAGCAGGCAAGACGATGGCGCGAATGATGACCAGGAAGTATGATAAGATGAAGCGTGCCGAATATTGTCCATGTGGAAGCCTTTGACAAAGTATGTGAAGCACTGAACACAGTCCACCATGTGAAGCAAACTGTTTGGGACCTGCACGTACCATCGGTTCTAACGGCTTATAGGACCATGTGCACTTCCGAAGCTGAAGTATGAAGCAAAAGTTGTAATCCCTATGGAGCATACAAAGCCTAGTCTGTGCATAGCAGCACCTATAGATACGATGGTTCGCGAAGCCGGGAAGGGAAGAATCACATAGTCGTAAGAAAAAGAATGCATGGGACTTGAGGAAGAAATCCAATAGGGAAACCTTAGACTCCAAGAACTTGAAGAAGAAAGGATATGGTTAAGAAAGAAAATGACGCTGGTGGATGCATAAGTCGAGGAGCTAGAGGACAAGATAAAGGAAGAATTTCTCACCGAAAAAACTAGGATGGTAAGGCAAGGTGCGTGATGCTGACCGTAAGAATACAAGGTGGGGATTCTTCAGGAACCGTGACAGAGGACAAGATGGAAATCTACATGAGAGCTACGACCACCTGACTAGCCAAGGAAAGGATATTCTTAGCGCTCCAAGCAATTGGAAGGGAGCGCGGGACTATAAACTATCCTACTCGGGAGCTGTGCGATGTTGGAGATGCGCGCAGAAGCAAAGAGTCACAAGGTTCGTGACCGCAAACGGGGGGTTGCACTGCTGCATGGGTTGGCTAGAAAGTGACCATTGAAGTCACTATTCAAGATAGGATGCTCTACTTGAGGCCAAATGGAGCAGGCGATAGGCATTTAAGACGCGAGTTATGGGCAAGATTTGGGAAAATATGCTGCCAAGAAAGCATTTATGAACCGGAATTGGGGGGAACGGTCGAATTTAAATTGAAAAAGTGCTATAAAATACAAAAGGCCACCCAACAAACAACACTTGGTCATTTTCGAATTGAGAAATTGAGCAGAGCCCTAAGTATTGTGAGTCGAGCATTGATTAAACATTCGTGAGTGATAAATTGTTGCACAACAACAATGACGACAACTAAGGATGGTCTGGGGGTAAAAGAAGTGCCCTCCAACGAGGCTGTGCAGGGCCTAACTGCGGAAGATGTTTGGAAGGTGTTGGGATTGTGGGAGATATCACGAAATCACCATGCAAACCAAGACCCAAGAAGGATAAACAAGCAATGGCTCTCGTACATGTGTCTCCATGAAACTCGTTGCATAGTAAACTGTCAATGGAGGAGAAAGGGAAAGTTGTCACTATAGATACAGATGATGAAGAAGAAGATTTGTAGGCCCTTATCATTGTAGAGGAAGAAGGCGAAGGCATGGAGGTGGATACACAACCTATGCCCTCTGCGACAAAACTTCCCGCTGATGTCCCCACATGAAAAGGGAAGGCCAAAGTGCCCAAGGACCAAGACAAGACCAAGAGTTTGCTCCAAACCCGCTCCTCCCAGATGGTATTAAGTTTGAAGGCACGCACTTGGATTGTGTTCTGACCATGAAATTTGAATATTGGGACCTTGCTGACCATGAGAAGTTCCCTCACCTGGAGACCAAGAACCTCATGAAGCAGAACATCGCGAGGGTGGTGACAACATTAAAGCCGCATAAATTGTTGTGTAGTGTGGAAAAGGCCATGCTGCTAAACCTATTATGGGCCACATTTCCACTGCGCCCCAATAACCATTTTCATCATCAGGCAGTTGCTCTGCTTGGTGCATGATGGGTATTTATGGTTGGAGGAGCCCATCCCCATCACAACAAACCTGATTCGTCGTGTTTCCTAGCTTCCATACAAAGGAAAGGACCCTGCGACCATATCAGAAGGAAAGGGTAGTGATTTGGCCACGTGGAGGCCATGAAGATGAAGTACAAGCTGGAAAATAAGAAGAGGGGCTATGCCATCTCTAGCATCAAGGACAAATTAGTCCACGTAGCAACCAAAATCCTTGTAGGAAAAGTTATGCGCAAGTGTTGCATTGACGAGGTACCTATGCCGGTGGTCACACTAGCCGAGCAGTGCACGAAGGGGGTCTAGTTTAACTGGCTTGAATTACTCTACACAGAATTCTTAGAGAATTATCGTGAAGCCCAGGAGCAGGGTAAAACCTTCCACTATGCATGGCTATTACTGTCCATAATACTTGTAGCTGGGGAATTTCCTGAGGATAGTTAATTCCCCATAATTGATAGAGATTTACCGGAGGCCGCAAAGTATGCTTCGCTCTGGGCCATGAAGGATGCTACAAGGATACGCGACACCAAGATATTCTGGGTGCTCATGGAGATGACCATCTAAATGTGGATCAACCATAAGTCATGGTTGTTGCCCAGGGTTGACAACAGTCTGTAGAGTTTCACAGAATTTAAGGCAAACATGCACAACACATATATCAGGGTGTGTAAGGATTTGACAAAGAAGTGGATGATGCTACCTTTGTAGCCATTGACAATGCCATTTTCAATGCCTTGGAGGCATGGCCTCCGGAATGGCGTGCCCCAGACATTGCAAAACTCAAGAGGTCAGCAGTGCAAAAGAAGAAAGACGATGCCAAGTTGCGCATCACACATCTGGCCGAGAAAAGACAGAAGGAAATACTAGTAGCCGAAGTGCAAGCAGCATGGGACGCAGCATAGAAAGTAGCTGAGTAGGAAAAAGCTGTAGTAGCAACAACAGCACAGGCGGCATCCGCGAAGGCGGGCGAGGGCCAAACAATGCCTTCGCAGGAACAGGAGGCAGAGGAAGTAGAAACAGCAGAAGGATGCGCAGACCCACAAACTGCATCCACACAGCTGAAGCACTAACACCCAGCAGAATGGGCAGGATCACGAAATAAGGTCAAGGTTTCAAAGTTTTCCATTGACCCGATCACCCTAATCAAAGGTGATTTGCATGACATCCGCGAGATAGTGCATGATTTCACAAATGAGACTCTTCAAGATTTCATCCAGGAGCACCAGACTATGTTGGAGGCCCTCAAAGTGTAGTTTTAGGACTTACAGGTACGCTCCCCTTAGGTTGTTACCCTTTCAACAAACCTCACAGTTGGATCCATGGCAGCAAAGAGGATGTTGCGCATGTGAACGACAAACATAATAGTGTTGCCGGAAGGGGCTCTAGTAACATCAAATGAGGACAACAGGTTTTTGGTTAGCATGATGAAAGGTCTCGGTGTTAATCTAGCTTCCCTTCCGCGTGAGACATTATATCTTTTGCAGGATGGGATAATGGTAGAGTTGTGCTCTAGGGAGAGCCATGCGCTCCAAGTCCTTAGTGAGCGAAAGATAAACATGGAACAACTCAGCTTGCAGCATGACGAATTGGTGTCGCAAAATCAATAGCTAGTTCAAGTGATAGGTGATGCTTGCTAAAGCATCCCGGAGCTAGCCATCCTAGAAGATCTACTAGCGGAGGTGCGGACCCACAGGTTAGAAGCAGGAGTCCACGAGGCTAGGGAAGAAATGACAAAGGTTTAGCTAGAATTGAATCTTCAGATCACTGAGTTGCGATTACAGGTGAACTCCTGGAAGTCAGAGAACAGCATGCTAGTGCTATCACAACGGGATTGGAGGATAGCATGTTGGAAGAATCACTTGAGGTCTTCACAACTCTGTAGGAGGACCCCAACGTCCAGTGCTTAGAGGCAGAGGCAAGAGAAATCAATCAACAATATGACAACATCTCAGGAACTGCGCAAACAGTGGTCCTCACCTAGAGGCTTGCACAGATGCAGTAGGCTAAAGCACTGAAGGAGTAGGTGGATGTGACATGACATAAGGAGGCAGTCCTAAAATTGTGCGTCCAGCCTTGGATCAATGAGGCCTTCACCATCATGATAGACATTGAAGGCAAGCTCGCAAAAATATAGGGGATGCACACATTGATGCAGAGAAGCACCCAAGACATAGAGGTCTTGGAACAATGTATGCAACAGATCTAGCAAGTAGCAACTCAGTGCGTTGCTGACCTTCGTGCAGTTCGAGAATAGTTGGAGGGACTTCACGTAGTTTGAGAATAGTTTGAGGGACTCCGCGCAAAGATTGCCATGTTGACAAAGTGACTCAAGGGCGAGTCACGATGTTTGTGTTGGGGGCTTGTTGGGCATGGAATTCCCCCAAGGCATGTTTTGGGGCTCAAAGCCCAAGTTTTGACCTAATCTTGTTGTAAATCTCCACGAATTGCCGGTGCAAAGCACAAAAGTATGATAAAGTCACAGGGTTGTCGACCCTAGTTTTGTAATGTAATGTCAACCTACGCATGGTCCGCGGACGATGGGATTGTATAAATAGAGCGAGGCTCTAAGTGTCAAAATGGAGATAAGGAGTAGAGAAGCAAATTTCTAAGTGATTGAGTTGCAAAGTAAAGTGTTTCTTTGAGTTGTAGAGTGGGAGAAGGCTCTGTAGCTGAGTGCGTAGAGGCCTAGTAGTCTGCAACTAAGTGCGCGGACCCATGTAGCTGAGTGCGCAGGGTAGAGTTGAGTCTGTAACCAAGGAAGGAATTAATAAAGAGAAGTTTTATCATAATTCTGCGTATCTATTCTTGGGTTAATGCATGTTTGATATAATTTGCAAATATACTGTTTATTTACTGCGCACACCTGTATGAATGGTTTATATTGTTAAGTAGAACTTAAAGCATGCAAGTAGGCTAAGATAATCAACTAACATTGGAATATTAGTAAAGTCTTGGGTAATAATGTAGAAGCGCATCATTCAACCCTTGAGTAGGGTTGCGCGAAGGCAGTATCTTAGGTTGCGAGGTATGGGAAAGTGCACAGAACGACTTGCACGGAGGGTCAAACCGCAGACCAATTGAACTCATCAGACATCTCCAGGGTAAAAAAACCTGGTTCTAGCACCCTCCCATACTACTTCATGTGAGACCTCAGTCTGTGCTCCACAGACTGTTGCCGAAAGGGCCAGTAGTACTGGGAATTCTTTGCCTAACTCAACTCTAAACCTGGGTTAGGCCCCAATAAGCCAAAAGGTATACCTAGAATTCTTCAAGCATCACGCTAATTGTTTCATTCAAGAAATGTGTACCCCTATCACTCATAGATATATTAGGGCATCCAAACTATGTTAAGACATTTTCAAACAAAAACCTCGCAATGGTGGTAGTTATACAATCCTTCACTAGTTGCGCTTCTGCTCATGTGGTTAAATACTCTGTTTTAGTAATGATATACCGCACACCCGTCTTCTTACCTGGTGGTTTTATTGGACCTATGAAATCAATGGCCCATTTATCAAATACCTGCAATGAAGCTTGAGGATTTAAAGGCAAGTCATCTCTTCACGAACATTTTCCCATCCTCTAGCAAGCATCATACACCTTGTAGTGTGCCTTAGAGTCCTTATGTAATGTCGGAAATCATAACCCAGTGCGCAAAATCTTCTGCGCAGTCGCTTTTCTTGTGTAGTGACCTCCTACCACTCCTCCATGAGCTTCAACGAGGATACTAGTGCATTCAAATTATGGAACATATCATCGTAGTATTTTATCATTCCCATCTTATACAAGTGACCTAAAATTGTTGAAAAGTCTACAAAGAGGACTACTAATTCCTTCTTCTGTTGAGTGGAATATCCTTTTGAAGCTATACCCGTGGTTAAAAATTGAATGATATCAACAAAATGGTTAGCTTTGAAGCGCACCGCAAAGAGTTGTGCATCTGGCAGTCCTTCTTCCAAACTACTTGGTTCTTCCCCCGTTTCAATGCTTGACAATCAGGTCCTGCATTTAGTGATCCGGATTTAAATAGGAACGCAATAGATTACAGAGATAACCATAAATACAGAGATGCGATAACCATAAATAAAGAGATGCAACGGAAATGGTACTTCAATGCAGAGTGGCATGTATACATTTTAAAATGTCCACCCAATAAATAATGTTGAATTTTTTTTACTATGTAGACCATTGCTAGCCCTTCACACTCTATAGTGGAATAATTCTTCTCATCCTTTGATAAATTTCTACTCGTGAAGGCTATCGGATGATCAATTGCTTCTTGTCCTGCTTGTGTTAATACTGCACCGAGCATAATACAGGAAGCATCTACATGCACATGGAATTATTTATTCTAGTATGGAAACACCAATATGGGCGCAGTCACCATCTTTTGCTTCAACACATCTAGACTGCGCTGACATTCTTCATCCCAACAAAACATCACATCTCTCTTCAATAATTTTTCCATCGGCACAATTATCTGAGCATATGCCATGATAAACTTCCTATAATACCCAGCTTGCCCCAATGTTGTGCGCAACTATTTTACATTCCTAGGAGATTCCAAATTCATAATCAAAGCGATCTTCGCAGGGGCCACCATCAATCCCTACTTACATACGATGTGATCGAGCAAAATTACAAAGGGCACACAGAATATGCACTTCTTTAAATTCAGTGTGAACTGATACCTTCAACATCTATCCAACATAAGGCGCAGACTTGCAACATGGTGCTTCACCAACCCAAACACAGTCCAACCATCAAAATAAACCTCCAAAAATTTATGAATAAATTCTGTAAATGTTGTGATTACTACCCAGGAGAAGATTGCAAGTGTCTTCTTCAATATGAATGGCATTACTCTATGCTAAAAGCAACCCCACTCCATCGTGAAGGTTGTCTTGCTTTGATCTTCTAACGCAATCTTTATTTGATGATAGCCTGAAAATCCATTAGTAAACAAATAAGCCTCCTGTCCTCCAACATTCTCTAATACTTCATCTATAAATGGTGTTGGAAACAGATCATGCACACATGCATCATTCAAATTTCTTAGGTCTACGCATATCTTGACTTTTCCTTTATGTTTCTTCTCTTGGACAACCATCGGGCTCACCCAATCAGATCCCTCTATTGGCTCAATATTACTAGAATCCAACATCTTATCAAGCTCTAGGTGTGCCTTTTCTTTATACTTCATATTGAGCTGATAAGGTCTCTACTTGACGGGCTTCACATCCAGTTTCAACGTAATCTTCATAACACCCAAATCTCCAATGATCACTTTCAAATCCGAAAAATTTGCTAGGAATATATCATGGTATTCGCACAGTAGTTCGGCCACCTTATCGACTATATATTTTTCCCAATAGTCTTTGGTGAGCACCAGTATTGCAGCAATAATGCTACAACTCTTGGGGCTTCCTTCTTTACTTTTATCAACCCAGTAGTTCGTAACAAACTTGGAAGCGATGGTGTTGTATGCACAAGTACTAGCTCTTACTGCAAGCTATCACTTGGTTAGCTGGCACAAGATTTCTAATGAGCTCAAGCCAACTTCTATGAGTTCTCAGAAGAATCTTTTAATTGCGATGAAAGAAAGCTAATGCTACAAAGGCTATTATATTTGCAGAAAGAGAAGGAAAACTGAAATGTAATGCAAACCCTAGAAAACCCTGATTTACCTATTAACCCTACTTTTTCAAGAAAAGAGATGGAAACTAATGAAATGAGTGCTATTGACTACTGAAAAGGTAAATTGCATTTATTCAATCTACTTCTGAAAGGAAATGAGAAGAAAACATCTTTTTGTGCTTTTGAGTGTTTTTATGTGAAATCATTATGCTTGTGATTTATCTGGTTGTGATTGTGAAGAGGTTTGGTGGCGAAGGAAGCTAGAGTTGGTTGTTGTAGAGGTGGAGGAAGGTGTGGAGAGGTCCTAAGAATCCCCTAGTACCCTTCTGAAGACTTTCATAGCGATCGGACTTCGAAAAATCACTCATAGGAAATTCTACAGGAGGTTGTAAGGGATCTACAAGAGGAGGCTGAGAGCTATTTTTGGAGTTTTGAAGGTGGAAAAATGATGGAAAAGGGTAACTGAAGGCTATATGAAGGTGTTGAGGTGTCTAAGAATTGTCAAGGAAGATCAAGAAGAATAGGATGGTTGGATTTGTTCAAATGGCAAGAAAGAAGCTTACAGAGAAAACGCAAAAATTAGGGCACATTGGCGAAATGTTGCGAATGACTTGGGAAATCTATGAAAAGTGAGCTGGTGCTAGCTATTTTATGGATGTATAGAGAGCTGAGATGTTATGCAAGAGATCTGCACATTTACTTATCAAAACTGAGTGGAAAAAAAACTAGCTATACTATGAAAACAAAAATATCACTCGTTAACCTAATTCCTGACCTAGAAACAGAAAATGTTGAACAATAACTTGCGAATAGAAAAGCATGCATCGAGATCTATTGGAAAATAAAAAGAAATGATCTGTGCAACTGAATCTGAACCAATATATCAATCTTTCCAAATCAAGTTATCACACTAGCAGTTGCATGGAAGAGAAAAAAACTATATTTTTGGTGGCAGTAGAAGTGCCTTGACCTCAAATCATAGTCCGAGGAAGGGATAAAGGAGATTAGGGACTGTTGTTGGCCTTTTTGAATCTTATTCTGTCACTGCAGTAACCTGATTGAGCAATTGAAACACAAAATAGCTATGCAAACCATCAAAAGCAACCTAATCTAACAAAGTAAAATGAATCTATGTAACATCAATTAACTCATGAATTGAAGGAAAAACATATAAGTACATAGTAAGAGGTTCTAGGAAGCTTGGTTTGGGCCCTAACCCACAAGCATTATCCCTCTGAAAGAGATCAATGCTGGCTCAAAAACTGTTTCATCTTCATTACCAAAAATAATAGTCACATTACAAGAACCATTCTCAAAACGAACTCAAAAATAAGCTGAACAATGTGCTGCACAAAACTGCAAAAATTCTACTAATGACTGGCTAACCTACTGAGACTCTAAGCCTCCTTATTTATACAAATGGATTCCTCCAATAGTCCTCCTAAAATCAAGGAACTCGGCTTCCTAAAACTGGAGATAAACAACAATTCTTCTTTACTTGCTCGGCTGCCCCTTGGAATCATTAATGTGGACCTTTGTGCTTCGAGTTGCTGATGGAGGATTAGAGGAAAGGGGTCATAAATGAAGGAGACACACCCCCTAAAAATCCTCTTCCCTGTTTTCCTTGATTTTTGGCTACCATTTGCTCATAAATCCCTTGAATTTGTCCAAAATTGGCCAAAAAATCTACATAAAGCACATATTAGACTACCTGGCGAAGTGACTAACCCAATCCACTCTATTAGCTTAAATATATTAAAAACACGCAATAAACTAATGAGAATGGTGGATTAAATGAAAATAAGAGGGAAAATGAGCCCATATAATTACCCATTTCTAGGGCTCATCATCACCCCCGTATTGAAAGGGTTGCTCATCCTCTGAGCAACTAATCTAACTCTTCATCCTTGATGGCTCTAACAGATTCCTTGACATCCCATGCCTTTGATGTGATATCTTCCTCTTTATCATGGAAACGTACCTTCCTATCCACTTCTTCCCACTGTTTCTCTTCTTCCTCTTCTTTTACTCCTTCCAGTAGTCCTAATAGCAGTGGAGGACTGAATTTAAGGCCAATCCAATTGGCCTTCAAACTTTGCATTGAGTGCTTGTACATGGGCACTCTCCTCATGGCTTCCCTCATCCTGTTTTGGGGAGTGATACTCCCTAATCCTTAGGCTATGTGGCAATGTATTCCACCTTCTCATGCAGGCATGAATGCAGTCATCTCCGAACAATCTCTCCATGTCCTCGAAGTGAGCAATAGCCTAGGCTGCTTATCAACATAGTCTAGGACAACTTGAGGATTAGCTGCAAGGTGTTAGTGGGCATAGATGAAAGCTAAGGGGTCTACTGGTTCTTCCCTAATCATCAAGTTTTCACTCAGCTCTTTTTCCATCATTTTCTAGATTTCCACTGCCCTTTTCTCTTCATGGCTCATCCAAGATTCCATAGCCATCAACTGCAAGTCTCCTAAGGTAGCATTTGGATCCCATAAGTTCAGGCCAGCAACTGCCATGTTGTGCTGGTAAAATTCTTCTAGCTTCACTTTATCCTTAGCTGAATTGTGATAACATAAATGCATGAATTGGCCATAATCCTTAAAAGGTATTGTGCCCCTCTAGGCCAGTGTCTTAATCTGAAATTGGATCCACTGATCCTTGAGGTACACTGCATATGATTTGGCTGGCTTCCTGCACTATATTGCCTCCATAGCCCAGCTGGCCATGCAAGCTAGCTGGGCTTCCTTTTCCTGTAGCTGCCTTCTTAAAGATTGATAGCTCATTTCCTCATTAAGGTTCCCTTTCTTGCAGCTCCTTCTTCAACATTTCACTTTCTACTTCTAATTGAGCTCTTCTGATGCTTTCTGTATGCCTGACCATGCTCAATTCTTAGCCCATCTCTCTCAACCTATTTGCCATGTGCCCAACGTCTTCCACCCCTTTTGATTTTGCAATCTGCATCCATTTCCTGATTCTTTCCTTTTCCAGCTCAAAGAAAAGAGGAACTGCAAACTTTTGTGGGATGATCTTCCCACCTTCCAGAAGGTTGTAGTGAGACCATAAGTTAGGCTTAGGTCTAGGCTCTGGTATCTCTTTTTCCTTATATTCCTCCTTGGTCTATTATTCTGCCTTCTTTTCAAGTTTTTCAGTCTCTTTGAGCTTTGCCAATTTCTCCTGTAGAAAGGTTTGCGCCTCCTATAGGACCATTTTGGTGTCCATTAGTTTGATCCTTTCTTTCCAAGTAGAGGTCTTAGGACTTTCTCTCTCGTAAGTGATGGGGATTTTGGAGGGAGATTCCTCCTTTGTTGCAGTACGTACATCATCAATGATGATGGGTTCCTTTGAAGGTGGTTGAGGCTTCCCCATCTTGATTCTGGTGCTCTTTCGAGCTTTGAAGTACATAGATGGTTGTCTTTTTCTTTTCCCTTTGGTCTTGGCTAGAGTACTAAGTGCAGCAAGAATAGATGTTGCTTCTCTTGCTAGTGTCTTAAGAGACACTTCTTCTTGTTGTATTTCTTCTTCTTCTTTTGCTGTTTTGCTTGTTTCTACAGGTTTTGTGTCTGTTGTCTCTGACACTGTTTTCTCCTCAGCTTGTTTAGTTTTTTTCTTTCCTAAGGCTGCCATTTTTTGAACTGTCTTAGGCTTCCTCTTTTCAGTTCTTGTCCTCTTCATTTTCTCTGCTGTGGTTTTCCCTTTTTCTACTTTTGATGTTGTCTTCTTCTTTTCTTTAGGCTCATTTGTGGTGGTGTCATGTTTCTCCTCTCCTCTCTGTTTTTCTTCTTTTTCTTCTTCCAATTGAATGTTTTGTTCTTCTTCAGGGATTTCCTCCTCAACTTCCTCTGTTTGTTCCTCCTCTTCACTTGCAAATGGACTAAGGTCATCAATGAGAGTTTTTATATCATCTTCTTTAGTCATGTTCCTAAAAATCTCCCAGGCTATAGGGATTGTGTAAGTGTGGAGGGAATCCTCCACTAGAAATTTAATGAGCCCCTGGTGAGTCAGTTGGTTTAGAACCCTTGCATTCAATTTGGTGCTACACTCTAATAAGGATTGGAGGAGAAATTTTGGAAGACTGAGTTCTCTAGATGCAAGAAGATCCATGCCATAACTTGGTTCATGTAACAGTTTGAAATGATACCCATAAACGATGTTGTATCTTCCTTCACAGGAGATATACTTCATGATCTGATAGCTGACCTCACCCCATGGATAAGGACTTGTCCTCCTAATCCCATTCTTATCCTCCACAGGATGTTCATTAGGCTGGAAAAAGGTCTTCTTAGCAACTTGAACTAGTGGGATTTCTTATTTGCTTCAGTGGAGCCCAAGTGGGAGAACAGTGACCCTACTGATGAATTCCAATGTGAGCTCTATGGTTAAACCATTGAAACTGATGGTGGCATGGATTTTTGAATGAGGTTTTAAAGACAGTAAAAATTCCTCTGGGACTTCCTCATCATACCCATGAAATTTTTCAAAGAAAGGCATCCAATTTGCCCTGATAAAGAGGGCTAACACTTCTAGATGTTCATGCAGCTTAGTTGAACTCAGAGGCTCCTTTCTCATAAAACCCCCTATCATGATGTTCAGATATTGCCGGGATGTTTTAGGTGAGGAGGTATGCAGCAAATTTCAAACTCGGAAGTAGAGGAATAGTTGAGGGCTTTTTTTGGAACCAGAGAGAGTTTTTCGTGTTCTTCCTTTTTAACAAAAACAAATTTCAACTTTCCTTCCTTTCAAACTCTGTTCTTCAAACTTGATTTACTTTTCAGGCTGGTTGAGGGAAACAATATTTTGAAGAAAGAACAGGGAGTATACAAGACATTGTTTTTTCCTTTCACAAAATAAGCAGACTACTCAATGCAAATTCAATTCTTTTATAGGCTTAATTTTATATGGTTGCATCATTTCTTTACATAGGAGAATAGTACAGAGGTAAAAAAGACAATTTTTCAGCATAGAGAGCAAATGGAGAAACTGTATATTTTTTTTTTAAACACAGGCAGACTCTGTTCTCACTTTTCCTTTCTTTTGAACTCACTACTTCGCTTCAAATCCCACCACCTTTTGTAGATATATGAAATGAAAAGTGGGTTTTTGCTGAGCCTATCTTTCTAAGCTCGAATTTGGCATAAAAATCCTGAATTTTCCTCTGTGATGTTGCTCACTAGCCCTCCTATAGAAGGACTCCTATAGGACTGTGTTTCCGCTCCTGTAGAGTGCGATAATGCTCCTGTAGAGCCCGATAAGCAGAAGGGTTCTGAAACTAGCAGAGAGCAATTGTTTCGAGATTCTGAAGGTGGTAGGTAGGTTGCTACAACCGAGAGCTCATCTCTACATATGCAAACAAAGGTGGTGGAGGCGGTCGACTACAACATACTTAAGCTTACAGGAGTGCTTTGCAGTGACGAGGTGAGGTGGCAGGAAGGGTACGTTATCCCCATCCAGACCATTGGTCCCTACTTTAGTGCCATTATGAATCTTCATGCTACCTTCCCACAGTCACTTCCATCATTCCCATTATACACTGCCACCACTACCTATTTTGAGTTTTCTCTCTTTAGTTGACTGAACACACGTGCCGATTGCACCCACTGAGCACTAGTTGAACTAGACGATGTGCTGTTCGAACTGGATGAGGGGTGCTATTTGAACTGGACGAGGGTGGCCAGTTAGTTAGCCATTGATCTCATTTCATCGCAAAAATCTCATTGTCCATGCAGTTTTTGAAATTATACTCATGCGACAGAGGAACAGGATTATTCACTTACATGTTAGTTGCTACCATGCTATTACTGCTTCAGATTTTGGCGTTCTATTCATGGATCACTACTGCTGGTGCCCGTGGCTTCTGAATTGGTGGCTCGGCTACCTTGCACTATTGATATTTAATCAGGTCCAGCTCCCTGTGTGTTTTATACACCTATGGTTGCACTGACCTTGCCTCTGGAGCTCGATTTTTAAGGGGATTAGTGGTTACAAGAATCCTGCAGGATTTCCTCTAACTGCTTCTCTCTCTAAAACTTCTGGTTGAGGCTTAAGCAAGGAATGGAGATATAGCTAAGGAAGGTTCTGAAGGAAAAGGACAAGCAGTTGGTATGCACTAGGTAAGAGTTGAGTTCAGGATGATGCTGTTTTATTCTTCATTTTTTTATTTAAACAAAAGAAATAGGATTTCTGTGTTTTTTTGTGCAAGGAAGAAAGAAGCGAGTGGAAATGCAGTGGTGCAGGTGTGGAATGGTGAGTTAGGAGGATGAATGGTGGCAGGGTGGTCCATAGGTCTTCAGAACAAGTTACTAGCCCTCTGATTCTTTTTTGGACTTGATTTTGAGATTTTTGTGATTTCTACAGGAGCCTCCTGTAGGATGCATAATTTCAAGAACAAGCATGACCAAGGACTAGGAAAAGACAATGGCGATGGAGAAATGATCTATCAGAGGTGTCTTCAGCATGGCCATGTCCCCTTTTCTTTTGTGGCCCTCCTGCAATCTGCAAAGCATTCAAAAAAAAGTTAATTTCATGTTCATGTTTTTTCTTTTTTTCTCTGTTTTTTTCTTTTTTCCCTTTTTCTTTTTTCTTTTATGAGACAGTTAGGGTGGCTCCAGGAGGTTTTCACCCTCACTGCCTACCCTAGTTGCCTCCAAGGGGAGGTTCTCACCTAGGGGTTGTTTATTCTCCTTTTTTCTTTTCTGTTTTTTTTTTTTTGTTAAGGGCGTGGGTGTAGTGGAGGTAGAGATTTGCTCCACTACCAACACTATTTTACTCAAATTCTCAATGAATTCTTGCTTGGAGAGGGGCTTCCTATAGATCTTCAACCTATGCCCATTGAAAATCATGGGGATTGATTCTTCATCAACGGTCCTGATCAAAACCGAACCATTGCCATTGCACCTTTCTACTGTGTATGGTCCTAGCCATCTTGTCCTCAGTTTTCCCTTGAAATCTTTATATCTTGAATCATACAACAGCACCCAATCTCCTTTTTGGAATTTTTTCTCTTTGAGGTGTCTGTCATGCCATATTTTCCTTTGAAGCTAGACTACCTTTGAGTGGAGAATGGCCTGTAATCTCTATTCATCTAATCCATTTAGCTGAAGTAACCTTTCCTTTTGTGCATGGTTGAGATCTAGGTCCAGCTGAGCTACCATGCTTAGTGTGTTGTATTCAAATTCTATTGATAGCAAAGCCTTCTTCCCAAAGACTAGCTCATAGGGTGTGAACCCTGTGGTGGTCTTCCAGGTGGTGTTATAGGCCCAAGTGGCCTCAACCAATCGATCTGCCCAATTTTTCCTGTTACTGCTCACTACCTTGGTCAAAATTCCTTCTAAAGATCTGTTAGTGACTTCCACTTGTCCATTTGCTTGTGGATGATAAGGGGTGGAAGTTTTGTGCTTAATTTTGTGATGTGTTAGCAGGTCTTCAATTAGATTGGAGGTAAATTGAATCCCTTGATCTGTGACTAATTCTCTTGGATAGCCAAACTTGTAGAAGATATTCTCTCTCAAAAAATAAGCTACTTTTTCTTTTGTTGCTGCCTTGATCGCCTTTGGTTCTACCCATTTTGTCAGATAAGAAGTGCACACGATGATGTAAGATTTATTCTTTGAAGGAGGGTTGACAGGACCCACAAAGTCCATGCCCCACTTCTCAAATGGTTCGAAAGTCACTTGAGGTTGCAGGGGCATATCATCCCTTGGAGTAGGTTTCCCCATCCTTTGACATCAATCACATTGGCTGATATATCTCCTTACATCTTGATGAAGAGTGGGCCAATAATAAACCGCTTGCAGGATTTTGAAGGCAATCCCCTTTGCTGCAAAATGGCCCCGACAGGGCCCATCATGACAGGTTAAGAGAATGTCAAAAACTTCATCCTCCCTGAAACATCTCCTAAAAATCGGATCTAGGCCAAGTTTGAAGAGATTGCCCCCAATCCAGGTGAAAGGGGCATTTTTTCTCACAATCTTGCTCTTCTCTTTTGAGGATAGGTGTGGCGGGAACTATGCTGAAACCAAGTAATTTGCTATATCAGCAAACCATGGAGAGAGTACTGAGATAGAAAATAGGTGTTCATCTGGAATTTGATCATCCACCATTCCTTCTTCACCTACAGGCAGATCTATTTTAGACAAAAAAACAACAACAACATTTTCCTTACCTGTATTATCAATAATGGTTAAATCAAATTGCTGCAATAAAGGTAACCATCTAATAATATGAACATTTACATCTGGTTTGTTCATTAAATACCTAATTGTAGCATGATCAGTGTTTATAAATGTTTGATAGCGGGTGATGTAGTGTATGAACTTTTTTATGGAATGGACTACAACTAGGAGCTCCTTTTCGGTTACAGTGTAGTTTAGTTATGCCTTCGACCAATTTTTACTTACAAAATATATGGCATAAGGCAACTTCTCATTGATTTGCCCTAAGGCTGCTCTTATCGCTTTGTTCAAGGCATCTGTATGAATGTGGAAAGGTAGGGCTCAGTTTGGACCTCTCAAAATTGGGGCAGTCACCAATTTACTTTTCAAGGTATCCAGAGCCTCTTGACAGTTGTCAGTCCATATGAACTCAACATCTTTAACAAAAGACCAAATAATGGAGAGGCTAGCTTACTGAAATCCTTAATGAATCTTCTATAATACCCTGTTAAACCTAGGAAAATTCAAACATCTCTTACCTTTTAAGGAGGTGGGACCCTTTGGAAGATGGCAATTTTGTTGGGGTCTACCTGTAATCCTTGCTAAGAGATTGTGTGACCTAGCACAGTCCCTTTAGTCATCAGGAATTCACATTTTTCAGGATTGAGGGACAGGTTCATTTCAATATGCTTTTCCAAAACTTTTCCTAGGTTAGCCAAAGCTTCCTAGAACTTATAACCATAAGGGGTAAAGTCATCCATATAAATTTCCACTGCATCATGAACCCGTTTAGCAAATATACTCAGTATTGCTCTCTAAAAAGTGGCAGGAGCATTGAACAATCCAAAAGGAAGGACCCGGTATGTAAAGGTACCCCAATGGCAAGTGAAAGTGGTCTTATCTTGGTCTTCTGGGCTGATTTGGATTAGGTTGTACCCGCTAAACCCATCTAGGAAGGAGAACTTCTTCCTTGCCAAGCCATCTAACACTTGATCTATGAAAGGAAAAGGAAAATGGTCCTTCTTGGTGGCCTTCTTTAGTTTCCGATAATCGACATAGATTCTCCACTTCCCATTTTTATTTGGGACTAGCACGAAAGGAGAGACCCATTCACTGCCAAAGATAGGGTAGATGAATCCTGCATCCAGTAACTTTTGCAGTTCTTCTTTGACAATGTCCTTAAGGGTTGGATTCATCCTCCTTTGAGGTTTCCTGACTGGTTTACAATCTTCCTTAATGTAAATGTGATGAGTGCAGACTGACGGGTGCACTCCCTTCATCTCCTTATAGCTCCAAGCAAAAGCATCCAAGTGGTTTCTCAATAAGCTACACAGCTCTTTCTCCTGAGAGGTGGATAGGGATGAGTTGATCTTCAAGGTTATTTCTAGGTTGAATTCCACATTCTTAACACAGAGAGAGGTCGAATCAGCCACACAGAGATCAACTAAAGGATTCACTTGGTTTTCTTCCACCGGCTCTTCTAATGGCAACCCATTGGGGGGTCAATTCTGAATCAAGTTTTCAATGAGATCATCCTCGGTTTGTGCCCCCCCCCCCCCTCCCCTATGGTAGCTTCTACTACACATAGTGGTGCGGAATAGACTTCATCCTCATCTTCCTCCAACCAGAGAGGTAAATCATGTTCTAACAAAGGTTGGGTAGGAGGATATAGGAGTAGCTGCTTGGACACATGCCCATTGTTGATTATCATGTTCCTAGCTCGACAATTGAAGTAGGCATCTACAGTAGCCAACCAGGGTCTTCTCAAGATGAGAGGATACCCATTAAGCTTTGCCTTTGGTTGGAGAACCAGGAAATCAGTAGGGTACTCCCAAGAATCGATGGAGACAATTATATCTTCCATAATCCCTTCAGGGGTCACGATGGAGCGGTGTACTAACTGTAGTACTGTTGTGGTCTTTCTTAGGGAGCCCTGAAGGTTGAGCATGAGCATAGTGTCCTTGGTCATCACATTAATGGCAGCCCCTATATCAATCAGGGTATGGGGAATTATGGTTCCATTGATGTGGACATCGACTACAGGACTTCCACGGTCTAGATATTTTGGACAGATTAGCTGCCCCAACATCAGGTTGGACAACTGTCCTATGACATTGATAGTTGGGGCATCTCTCCTGTGCTTGCTTGGGTGTCTGAAGCACTTATCCTTGATAATTTTGTTGTATATAGGCACATCCTTTATGGCTTAGAGAAGTGGTATATTTACACATAATTGTTTCAATTCTCCCAGAAGTTCAGTCTCTTCTGGGGTAGGCTGTGTTGTGCCATTTAATCTCTCAGGAAAGGGTGGAGTGGCTTTTGGTTCACATTCCTCTTTTTCTTCGACATCCTCCTTAGGGGGAGGTTGGTTATCTAGGAGGACCTTCAAAGATTGTAGGTTAATCTCTTGAATCTTCACGGCATAGGTCGGGCATGATGTTTCCCCACTATATACCTGTTGAGCCTATCTATTATTCACGTTCGAGTTTGGTTGAGAAGGTATTTGGGGCTACCTTGGTGGAGCAGGAGATAATGGTTGTGGTTGCATAGGTGGTGGAGGCAAAAGAGCAAGAGGAGATTTGTACTGGGGCCCCCACCCCTGATGAGGTGCATTCCACTGAAGCTGTGGCTAAGCATAAAAGTGAAATGAATGAGCAGTTAGTTGAGCATGGTATTGAGATGGGTAGGACCAAGGAGGGGGTGTGGACTAGGAAGGATGAGCAGAGGGACCCCAAGAATGCATGGAAGTGGCTTGATTGGGGTTGTAATATGTCTAGGATGTCCCTTGCATTCCCTGCTGGTAAGGTCTGGGCCCATGTGGCCTCCTTTGGTTCATGAAATAAAGTGGTTCAATAGCTCCTTTGGCCCCCTGGTATGCAAATTTAAGTCTGGGCAAGGAAGGGAACTGATTCGTAGAATGGTCTTCTTCACAGATTGAACACACTTCTATAGAGTTCAATGGACATTCATTCCTAGGATGCCTTTTGGTGCACCTAGGACAAAATATGGCCAAAGCCCTCTCTGCTTCGTCTTGCTTTCTTTTGATATCCAAGGTATCCATTTTCATGGCGAGAGTCTGCCTCATCTCGCTCTTGAAATCTTCTAGAAAATTCTCAAATTCACCTCTAAGGGATGAACTAGATGAGGATGCACTGGCTAAGGATTGACTTCCCCTAACTCTCTTTCTGGCTGCCCTAGAATGGTTTCTAAACACAGTCTTTATGTCATCATAAGGTAGCTGGTAGATGTCTCCCCTAGCCAGCAAATGGAGGGTATCTAGAAGGTCTTCTGGGACCCCTTTGAGTAGGACCAACTTCAGAGATTCGGGGTCAAGTGTGCGCCTCGCCCTTTTATAACTAAGCTGAAACCTCTCTTCATAATCTTCCAAGGATTCATCGCTTCCCATGGTCTTTCGGAAGATTTATTCCTTAGTATCCTTTGACCTACAGTAGTCCCGGTATTTGTTATTAAAGACTTGCTGCATGTGAGCCCAAGTTGTGATGTTGTTGCTAGGTAACCCCATGAACTAGTGCAATGTTGCATCCTTAAGGGTAGAAGGAAACAGTTTCAACTTCTGCTCACCTTCTGCATAGTTATAGGTTCAACAGATAACAACAAATTCAATCAAGAAGGTATCAGGATCTTCGGTAGTCAACCCATGGAAGTGAGGTAAGGTTGAGGGACTTATGTTTTTCATTCAGTGTCCCCATTGGTCTCTCGGATGGGAAAGGTACCCTCTACTCTTTCCCCATTTCCTATAACGTTTCTGTTTTTAGCCATGGTCTCAGGAGGAATGGTTTCTTGCTCTTCTTCTGCTATAGGATCTTCATATATCTCTGGTGGTTCACCTATAGGTTCTTTTGGACCACTACCACTGAAGAAGAGAGAAGGGTGACTTAGTGATGTGGTGGGGGTGTTGGGTAGGAATTTTCCTGAATTCTCTCTGTTCCTACGAGGCATGAAAGGAAATCTCTTTTTGGGTGCTTTTTGTTTTTTTATGCTTGTACTTGCAAAACTGAAATTGATTAAACAACAAATTGCAACTAATCTGAAATGAACTTGCTGAAATGAAATTGCAAAATTGAAATGAAATAAAGGAAATGACTAATCTATTTTGCTAAAATGGAAATTGCAGAATTTAAATGAAAGAAAGAAATGACTAATCTATTTTGTTGAAATGGAAATTGCAGAATTGAAATGAAAGCATAAAATGACTAATCTATTTTTCTGAAATGGAAATTGCAAAATTGAAATGAAAGCAAAAAATGCCTAATCTACTTTTTCATAATTGAAATTGCAGAATTGAGATGAAACAACTACTCTACCTTTGCTGAAATAAACTACTTAGCAGAATGTTGCAGTAGAAAATAGAAGAAAAGTAGTAATCACAAAATACTCTGACGCTTCCCTAGCAACGACACCAAAAAATATGGTGAACACAAGTATTGCAGCAATAACGTTGCAACTCCTGGAGCTTCCTTCTTTACTTTTATCAACCCGGTAGTTCGTAACAAACTTGGAAGCGATGGTGCTGTATGCACAAGTACTAGCTCTTACTACAAGCTGTCACTTGGTCAGCTGGCACAAGATAACTAATGAGATCAAGCCAACTTCTATTTGCAGAAAAAGAAGGAAAATTGAAATGTAACGCAAACCCTGGCAAACCCTGATTTACCTATTAATCCTACTTTTGTAAGAAAAGAGATGGAAACTGATGAAATGAGTGCTATTGACTACTAAAAAGGTAAATTTCATTTATTCAAGCTGCTTCTCAAAAGAAATGAGAAGAAAACATCTTTTTGTGCTTTTGAGTGTTTTTATGTGAAACCATTATGCTTTTGATTTATCTGGTTGTGATTGTGCAGAGGTTTGGTGGTGAAGGAAGGTGGATTTTGGCTATTGCAGAGGTGTAGGGAGGCGTGGAGAGGTCCTAAGAAGCCCCTATTACCCTTCTGAAGAATTTCATAGTGATCGGACTTCGAAAAATCACTCACAGGAAATTCTACAGGAGGTTGCAGGGGATTTATAGGAGGATCTACAGGAGGAGGCGGAGAGCTATTTTTGGAGTTTTGAAGGTGAAAAAATGATGGAAAAGGGTAACTAAAGGCGATATGAAGGCGTTGAGGTGTCTAAGACTTGTCAAGGAAGATCAAGAAAGAACGAGATGGTTGGATTTGTTCAAATGGAAAGAAAGAAATTATGGCAGATTGGTGAAATGTTGCTAATGACTTGGGAAATATATGAGAAGTGAGTTGGTTCTAGCTATTTTATGGATGTATAGAGAGCTGATATGTCCTGCAAGAGATCTGCACATTTACTTATCAAAACTAAGTGCAAAAAAACTAGTTGTACTATGAAAACAGAAATATCACTCATTAACCTAATTCCTGACCTAGAAACAGAAAATGTTGAACAGTAACCTGCGAACAGAAAAGCATGCAACAATATCTATTGGAAAATAAAAAGAAATGATCTAGGCAACTAAATCTAAACCAATATATCAATCTTTCCAAATCCAGTTATTACACTAGCAGTTGCATGGAAGAGCAAAAACTGTGTTTTTGGTGGCAGTAGGAGTGCCTTGATCTCAAATCATAGTCCTAGGAAGGGAGAAAGGAGATTGATCTCAAATCATAGTCCCAGGAAAGGAGAAATGAGATTAGGTCCTATTGTTGGCCTTTTTGAATCTTATTTTTTCACTGCAATAACCTACTTGAGCAACTGAAACACAAAATAGCTATGCAAACCATCAAAAACAACCTAATCTAACAAAGTCAAATGAATCTATGTAATAGAAATTAACTCATGAACTGAAGAAAAACATTTAAGTACAGAGTAAGCGGTGTTTGGAAACTTAGGTTGGGCCCTAAACCAAGAGCATCATCCCTCTTAAAGAGATTAGTGCTGGCCCAAAAACGGTTTCATCTTCATTACCAAAAATAATAGTCATATTACAAGAAGTTTTCTCAAAAGAAACTCAAAAATAAGTTGAACAATGTGCTACACAAAAGTGTGAAAATTCTACTAACGACTGGATAACCTACTGAGGCTCTAAGCCTCCTTATTTATACAAATGGAGTCCTCCAATAGTCCTCCTAAAATCAAGGAACTCGGCTTCCTAAGAGATAAACAACAGTCCTTCTTTACTTGCTCGGCTTCCCCTTGGAATCATCAATGTGGACCTTTGTGCTCTGAGTTGTTGATAGAGGATTTGAGGAAAGGGGTCATAAATGAAGGAAACACCCCCGTAAAAATCCTCTCCCTTGTTTTCCTCGTGTTTTGGCTGCCATTTTCTCATAAATCCATTGACTTTGTCCAAAATTGGCCAAAAAATCTGCATAAAGCACATGTTAGACTACATGGAAAAGTGACTAACCCAATTCACTCTATTAACATAAATATATTCAAAAACATCCAATAAACTAATGAGAATGGTGGATTAAGTCAAAATAAGAGATAAAATGAGCCGATAAATTACCCATTTTTGGGGCTCATCAGTCTCCTATCTTCACAAACTTAGGCTCTGCGTGAGATCTAATATTTACTTGTCGATATATCCGGGTTCTCAGCTTTCGGTCCTTTGACTTCACTTTGTCCTTCTGTCTCTAGAATGTTAATATTCTGTGGGTCTTCTTCTTGCTAAACAACGGTCACATTGTAACATTCTAGCACATGGCGCAACTATATACTCCATGAAGGTTTTAACCCCATACAAAAATTACCTGCATACAAATTCTAAAACACAGAAAATAAACAATGCGAGAGCATAACACATAAAACACATATACACAGAGATTTCCCCTGGATCCCAAAACTGAGATTACCAGTTTGATTTTAATTATGTTCCTTTCAATGTTACAATACATATTTATAGATGCTGAAGCATCCAATACCATGGACTGAAAACCATCGCGTTCAAAACCATGGACTGAAAACCATCGCGTCCAAAACCATGTGCGAAAAAAAATCATGCAGAAAGCCATAGGTAGGTATGCCCAACCTAATATAGGGTCAAAAAACAAAATTTTCTAGGGCGCTAGCCGAGACCCCATAGAATGGGGTTACCTGCACTAGTCAAGCCCCCTGTGACTCCCCCTGCTATGCAATTGGCGCAATGAAGGGGGGCCGAAACCCCTCGGTTAACTACGTGTGCTAGTCATGGAAAGAATATAACACAACCCAACATTCTCCCACTTGTTGTTTTCTTTCCACAAGGGGCCACAAGAGAGCTTAGTCATTTATCCAGCCCTGCAACACCCATTGTTCTCTACACCAAAAGAACTTCTCAGAGCAAATAGATTTTGTCAATGCATCTGTAGTATTCTTCAAAGTGTCCACCTTTACTAGAAACACCTTTTTGTCTTCTATCATATTCCTCACAAAGTGATGCTGAACATCAATGTGCTTTATCTTTGAATGATATGCAGGGTTCTTTGCCAAGAAAATTGCACTTTGGCTATGACATTATATCTTTATAGCTCCCTGTACTAACCCCATACTTGAACACAATCTCTGCAACCAAACTACTTCCTTGCTTGCATAAGTGGCTGCCATGTATTCTGCCTCTGTAGTTGATAGTGCCACTACATATTGTTTCTTACACATCCAATGAACTACACCTCCAAATAGGTTAAACGCATACCCACTTGTAGATCTTCTCTGATCTAGATCTCTAGCTCAATCTGCATCAACAAAGCCACGAATATCCAACACTCTGTCCAATCTTGGTCTTCCTTGGTAGCACAAACCATAATCACTAGTGCCACGCAAATACCTGAAAACCTGTTTTACTGTTGTCCAGTGCTCCTTCCCTGGTTATGACATAAACTTGCTCATTACTCCCACTGCATGTGCAATTTCTGGTCTAGTATAGACCATCACATACATCAGGCTACCAATTGCACTTGCATATGGAACACGGGACATGTCCTCTTCCTCTTCGTGTGTCTTGGGACACTTTATAGTAGATAACTTTACACCTACAGGAATAGGAACCTTCACCAGTTTACTATCCTACATATTAAACCTCTACAATATTGTCTCGATATACTTCCTTTGGTTTAACCAAAACTTCCTCTTTGTCCGATCTCCTTTAATTTCCATGCCAAAAATATAGTTTGCAGCACCAAGATATTTCATATCAAATTTGGAGGACAAATGGGTCTTCAAATCCTCGATAATTTCTTTGTCATTTCCAGCCAACAACATATCATCCACATACAAGACCAGATAAATAACACAGTCACCAATTGATTTAAAATACACACAATGATCTGCTTTGCTTTTGGTGAAGCCAAGTCCCCATATAAATGTATCGAATTTCTGACACCACATCCTTGGTGACTGTTTTAACCCTTACAAAGACTTATTTAACTTGCATACCAGTTCTTTCTTACCCTTCACCGCAGAACCTTCAGGTTTCTTCATGCAGATCTCCTCTTCCAGATCCCTGTGAAGAAAGCTATCTTCACATCCATCCGTTCTACCTCAAAATCAAAAGCAACAACAACAGATAAAAGTAATCTAATAGAAGTTGCCTTGGAAATAGAAGAAAAAATATCACCAAAATCAATTCCCTGCACCTGGGAATAACCTTTTGCTACCAACCGAGCTTTGTATTTCTTCACATTTCCTTCTGCATTTGTCTTCTTCTTGAACACCAATTTTCTTCCAATGGGTTTCCTTCCAGCTGGCAACTTCACCTGATCCAAAGCCTCATTTTTGTGCAAAGATGCCATTTCATCAACCATGGCCTCTTTCCAGAGTTTTCCATCCTCTAAATCTACTGCTTCCTTCACAGTTATGGGATCATCATCAGTAATAGATAAAGTAAAATTTGAATAGAAAGTAGATGGACTATACCTTTTTGGTTTCCTTCTTCCTCGAACTAATCTTCTCACACTTGGAGTTTGTGGCTCTTCCTCTTCTGATTCCTCCTTTGTTGTAGAGTCAGATTCTTCCTCCATTAGCTCAAACTCTATCTTCCCAGGTTCCTTTGGTTGGAATTCATGTTTAATAACATCTTTCACCTCTCTGAACACCACATCTTGGTTGTACACAACCTTCCTTGTTACTGGGTTCCAAAGCTTATAACCCTTTAAACCATCCTCATACCCAATATAGGTGCAGCTTTCAGATTTACTATCCAACTTTTTTCTTTTCTCCTTTGAAACATGTACATATGCATCACATCCAAATACCCTCAGATGTGAAAGAGAGGGTATCTTACCAGCCCATACCTCCTCTGGAGTCTTATCCTCCAACATTGATGAAGGTGATCTGTTGAGCAGGTAACATGCTGTCTCCACCGCCTCTACCCAGAATTCTTGTCTTAACCTGGAACCACTAAGCATGCTTCTTGCCCTTTCCATCAACGTCTTATTCATTCTTTCTGCAACTCCATTTTGCTCAGACATGTATGGAGTAGTCTTTTGTCATGCTATACCACACTTCTTATAGAATTTTCAAATTTCTTACCGCAAAACTCTCCATCGTTATCTGTCCTCAACACATGTATCTTCTTCTCTGTCTAGTTTTCCACCAGATCCTTAAATTCTTTAAACCTATAAAAGACTTCAAATTTATTCTTAAGGAATTATATCCATGTATTCCTTGAGAAGTCATCTATAAATAATACATAGTACATGGACTTCCCTAGTGATGGAACCTTTAGAGGCCAAACACATAAATGTGCACAAGCTCTAATATATGTTTCACCCTCTTACCACCAAAGGGGAAACTCACCCGATTCTACTTCCCATATACACCATTTTCACAGAAATCAAAGTCTAGAGAGCTATTACTCATACCTTCTACCATACCTTTACCACGAAATATTTAAAGGACCTTCTCTCCAATATGTCCAAGCCTTTGATGCCACAACATTGTCTTCTCTCCAGAGACCACTAGATTTTCTACTCCACTTTCAGGAACCACAGAACTGTTGCACTCATCAATAATAGTGCTACCTTGCAACTTATACATAGTTCCAATCCAAACTCCCCGCCTCAATATCAATTATCCCCAAACCATTTTGCAGGTATCCTTGTCAAACACTATTTTTACACCTGCATCATTCTACTTGCTTATGGAAATCCGATTTATGGCCAATGAAGGAATATGCAGAACACCGAGAAGTGTTCTAACCCTTCCACCTTGCAACTTCAACTTTACTTTTCTGTGACCAACGATTCTAGCCTTCCTTTCATCCCCAAGAAGACATCACCACCATCATATTTCTCATACTTGCAGAACCACTCTCTATGGGGAGTGAAGTGAAAGGATGCACCTGCATCAATAAACCATGCCTCATGATCTACATGTGTACTTGAAGAAGCTAAGTACACATCCCCACCTTCATCTGAGGTGGTTTTCGCCTCTACAGAAGGAGCATCATTAGATCCATTTCCTTTGTCAAGAGCTTTAGATTTACAATCTATTTTTTACCGCCCTTCCTTTCTGCATTTCTAGCACACCACCTTTAGAGGTTTTCCTAGAGATTTAGATCTCCCACTCGATGACTTATTTTTGTCTCTGTTTTGGGACCATCCTTGTACAAACATGGAATCACCATTCGGGCTCTCCATAATTTTCCATCTCATCTCATCCATTAGTAAGGATGACACTATTTCATCAAAATGCAAGGCAGTTGCATTTCTACCTATTGCAATAACTAGACTATCCCACGAATCTGGTAGAGAAAACAACAAACTAATGCACTTATCTTCATCTAAAATTTTAATATCAACAGATAATAACTTACTTACTATAGTATTAAATGCGTTCAGATGTTCTGTCACCTAGTCTCCATCTTTCATCCTCAGGTTATACAGATTTTTCCGTAAGAACAGTTTATTCACCAAATACTTAGATTGGTAAAAAGTCCCTATCTTGTCCCACAAAGCCTTTACTGTAGCTTCCCCTAATACATTCAACAATACTGAATTTGAGACACATAATTGTATTGTGCTTTTAGCTTTCCGATCCAACTCCTTACATTCTTTATCAGACACTCCCATTGGTTTAGTACCTGAAACTACCACGACCCATTGATCTTTATCCACCAACAGATCCACCATATTGAGTTTCCATAACTCAAAACTCTGACCATTAAATTTCTCGATCTCTATCTTTCCATTGCTCGCCATCCTCCTTCACCACCAGAATTGATCCCATAGATATCCCACTGAATAGGGTCTACCACAGGCCCAAGCAAAACCCCTCAGCAACAAAGGCATCCCCTTGAAGCTAAAAGAACTCCGATACCAAATGAAGGTTTTAACCTCGTACAGAAATTACTGGCATACGAATTCTAAAACACAGAAAATAAACAATGCGAGAGCATAACACATAAAATACATATGCACAGAAATTTTCCCCTAGATCCCAAAACCGGGACTACCAGCTTAATTTTTCATTATGTTCCTTTCTATGCTACAATACATATTTACGCATGTCGAAGCATCCAATACTATGGACCGAAAACCATCGCTTCCAAAACCATGGACTGAAAACCATCGTGTCCAAAACTATGTGTGAAAGAAAATCATGCACAAAATCATAGGTAGGTCCGCCCAACCTAATATAGGGTCCAAAAACAAAATTTTCTAGGGCTTTGCCTTGGACCCCATAGAGTGGGGTTACCTACACCCCTCAAACCCCTATGAATCCCCCCACTACGCAATCGGGTGGAATGAAGGGGGGCTCCGCCCCCCCACACCCCCCCCCCCCCCCCCCCCTTCTAACCCCCCAGTTAACTAATTGGGATAGTCGTGGAATAATATAACACAACCAAACACTCCAATCCAGTTGAGCCCTTTCTACTGGTTCCTTAGGCATTCTAAATATCGCTGCTTTTATCTCCTGGAGCGCTTCATCAATGCATTCAAACCTATATTCAAAGCTAAAATTAAATAAGAAAATATCTCTTAAGATATCCCACTCAGTTGTCCCATCGCAAAGCTCCGTTTCCAAATACCAGTTCATCAGGATCATATCTAAGGTATGACATAAAATGTGCACCCATTCTAGTTGTGGTTTTGTTCCCCAAATCTTAGTCCATTGTGCCAAATGATTGCGCATATCATCCTTCCCAATGTATTTTTTTCTCATCCAGGTATTAGCATACCCAAACCTTAATCTCATCATTCTTTTGTATTCCTTCCATCCAACAAATTTCTCCTTGTGCGTACCCCACCAATGGGCAGGCATAGCATGCAGTGCCAACTTTAGTGCTTGGAAGAAATGGTTTTCTTGTACTTCCCTTAAAAATTCATCTAAAATTAGATCCACATTAGTCAAACCATCATAATGAGGAAGCTTCCTTACCTCAGTTGAGATGCATAGCATTGACTTGGTCATAATATTTCAATGTAGCATAGATACTTCATGCAACCGATTCTACTAGTGTTCAAGCTCTTCATCTGAGTCTGAGGTGTAGGAACTATCCCTATCCCATGCAATTCATCCATCGGATGTAGGATTGATCCAATCTTCATTTTGCAATATGATCTTGTATATATGATCCAGATCATCATCACTTTCCACAAAGTCACGAACAGGTTCAGTATAACACGCTCCTTCAGCAGGGTCTAGTGGGACTACAACCCTGAGTGACTTCCTTTCAAATGCCATCTTCTACTTCTTTAAGTTGATTTATGAATCCATATCAATAGCCCAGCCAATTCCTAGTAGCACGGGGTACAGGTTACTGTCATCGAAAATTTTAGTGACCTCAAAGTCAGCTAGTGCACTTGCACCCTCAATGTCTACCATTACATCGTATAAGCACCCCATTAGAATAATCTTCAATTGATTTTCCATGCACAACTAAATAGGAGACCACTTCAGTGCAGGTCTTCCCATCCTCTCCCATGTCTGCTTCAGTAGGACATTGACATCTGATCTCAGGTCCAAGATTACATGGTCCATTTCATATTCTCCTATTTGCACGGTCAAGCTCATCTAGCGCCCCGTTCTCTTCTTATCCTTACCATTTTTTCTCACTATATGTTGTTCCATTGTGGTCTTTTCTGTATTTATGCATTTATCGATTAACTCTTGTAGCCCTTCTACTGCTTTCTTATCACGCAGTAACTTCATACAGGTCTTTAGAAATGTAGCTAATATCGAAGGATCTACTTCTTCTGTCATACTAGTTTCTAGAATTCTCTTCGCTTCCTGAGGTGGAGGCCTCAGCGAAGTTCTTCTTTGACTCCATGAAGGTCTCTTTAGCGTGATTAAGGTCAAAGTCTATTTCCTTCTTAGGAGCCTTTTGCACCCACCCATCAGTCTTAGGCTGCTTGCCCTTATCTTCACCAATGGCCATACCACATCTTGTGACTATATTTATGATTTGATCTTCTTTGTGGGGCTTTGCCCTCATCATTTGGATGTTCTGCAAATGTTGCTGGGGCTGCATCTTCTTTTCTTGCATCTTTTCCATAAAGATTTGACATTCCTCTATCAAATGGTCAAAATGTCAACAATACTGACATGACAGATGTGTGGGATTTGTACAATCTCATGCGAAAGTCCTACTTCGCCACAGTTATACAAAATTACCTGCCCACGTCCTTGAACCATTTATCCCGCTCTTCCTCATCATTATCCTTGGAATCCTCCACGCGCTACTCTTGCACCCTAATCCTAAGGCTAGCTTTATGCCTACATTCGAATGGTTGGGGTTCTATCCATCATTAGCTCATAGCTCCTACAATGGCATTCATGATGCCCGACATATTTACAGAAATTGCAAAACAATTGTTGAGGGGTTTGTACAAACTTATATAGTAAATGGAAATTATCAATCATGTGTTGTCATGTAACCTAATAGATAGTGCAATTCTCATGCTAGGCCCAACGTTATTCTCTAGTTTCCGGGGAACAAGCCCTCCCCCAATAAGATAGTTCTCATAAATCGGGTAATGGTCCTTATTGTTCCCATGGCTCTTGCACTTCAAGAACCAGACTTCAATGCGTACCTCTAGTGGGGTTTCCTTTCCTTTCTTTAGGCTCTGCAACTCCAAGTGCAGGCTTTCCAGCTATGAGTGAATTTGTTGCACTCCAAGTTTTGTATCCTATATAGGCAAGGCATCTAGCCTCATTGTGATTTCTAATGCTTCTTCTTGCGTTGCTATCTTTTGTTGTGACAGAGGCACTCTTAAGTGCAGCAGGAGTGACACGATATACTAGTCGTGATGCTATGAATCTGTAATCACCATATGGGCCTGCCCGATCAGGAATCTCAATATTTGATCGAAATCATAAGGTGTCTCATCTATATTTTGTAGAAATTCCTTAAACTTAATCAACGACTGTGCTTTTGACTTAGGCTTCTAAACTCCTTTTTCAAAGCTCACTGGGTCTCTATCAACGTTGCGTTGGGGTTATTAGAGCAGTACATGATGTACCATGTGAATTCTCAATCTTTTAAGGTTGTGACGAGTTGTGCCTTCTTGATGCTATCGTCCATAATCTAGTGTTTCATTTGTACAACTCCTACTATAAACCATAATTGTTTGGGGTCTTCGCTTCCTACCCCTTTAAAAATTGAAATCTTCATCACGTTCGTCATGTCGAATGGTAGTCGAGGTGGAGGTGAAGGTGTAGGTGTATGGGGTGGAGGTGGAGTGGATGGATGAGGTATCCATGGAATACCTTGTTTAATTAACTAAATTGTACTTCGCGGAGTAGTCAACACCATCCCTTTGTCGTCTCTTGAAGGGGCTTCAATGAGCGAACTGTATTCTGAGCTCAATCCTTCGTTTCTTCTAAAGAATCTCCCAATTCGCATAGCCCCAAACATTAAGGTAACTGGATAACCCTATTTTCACATAACAACATTTTAATCCAAGTATTTAATGATTTCAAGTACTTACCTCGCAGTCCCTTAAAGAGCCTACGTTTCACTTTGTTATAGTTGATATTTCTATCGATCATGAACTCAGTCACAAAACTTCCATGTGTGTGATCAATCCAATGATATAAAAACCACGCGATATTGCTTCCTAATGCTTCCAGACGTTGCACCAGTTCTGAAGACCACACTATATGGCCGTCAAACCTCCATGTCCCTTGACTATTGGCCAATTTAGACAACCACTCATGTAGTTCACCAGGGAAGAAATAGAAGAACGTGTCGGTCTTGTCTGTGTACAAATATCTCTACAACCATTGTTCCTTAGATAATTTAGGGCTCTTGTTCTCTTGGGCTGCAAATGCATGCATTTTCCAGTCAATCCACTTCTCAAGCTCTTTCTTTGTAGGAAACCATCTATCACACATCTCTCAGATAGATCCTGGTCCTAGCAATGGAACTATTTGTTGGCTTAAGGGGGCTTGACCCAAGTTCAGAGTTGTTTGCACCAGCTAGAAATACCCTAATTTCTAGCCCTTTCGGAAACAACCTGCATAGCGGAGGCTGCAGTTCACCCGAGGCAATATTGGGGGATGTTAGAACTAGGTTTCTGCATCCAGATACTGTGTGATAAGTAATCTGAATCCCTTGTAGCTCAGATCTACATTTGCACAGATCAGTGCCTTCCTATGGCTAACTACTGCAACTCTATGCAAATGCCTGACAGGCCTTCGTGAAGGTCTATGATGAGACTTTCCAGACCTAAAAGAAGTAGACTGACAACTTTCATGTAGTAAATAATAACCCTAAATTTTCCTTCACATAGATTTACCTGGTTCGAACAATTATCCTAACATATTTAATCACTACCCTCGTGAAAATAGATTATTACTTAGTTCATGAATAGATATTAAAGATTTAACATATTCACACAACAATTACACTTTATTTGAAATTAACTATATCATTGAATGATAAAGCATAACTTGAACAGAAAGAAGTATTAGACACAGATGCAAGATATTCATTCCAAAATAAGTATTTATTACGTTCAACATTCAAATTGTAGACTCTTCCACCCTATGCACCCAGCTGTAGGGGCCCATGCACTCAGCTACAGGAGCCTTCCCCTTTCGCCTAAGTAAAGGAAACATATCTTTCCTACCTTAGCACTTTCCCTCAGACTTGCTCTTCTAAAAATTCTATATCTCTAGACTTGTTATGACTCAAATAATTATATCCTTTCTATTACAATACCATGTCCCACGGCCCATGGGTGTCTCAAAACCATCCTATCACTTACCCATACAAGGGGCTAAAGCCCCTTTGAATCCTACTTCATTACACATTCTGCTTCCACATTTTATGGAGAACTTACATTCGTTACAAAATTCTACTAAAAAATTGATTAAACTAACTCAAAATTGACCCTAGGGACCCTATCCCAACACCAACTGGAACTAGAGGCAACAAAATTGGAAAAAAAATCTTAGAATATAATTTTTAAAACAAAAAAGGTACTTTAGATTATTTCCTAAGTAAATGAATAGGTAATTATGATAATCAACATTAACATCATGTATGTTGGGACCTATAATAAGGAGGTTTTCAATTTCTAACATGACTTGGTCATTATTTCGTGAATTAACTACACTGAAGAATGTCACACAAACATAAAGGAGGAAGTTGAATAAAAGAGAATATACAATGGAAGAATAATAAAAAAAGAAATATTGCAAGATGAATGAAATATCATAAATCTTTAGCCAATATTAAAAAATAAATAAAGGGAAAAAAACAAGGAAATGAGAGGATGTGCATAACGCAAGCGATCCCTAGACATTGGGAAGAAATATACTCTAGGAATTGGTAGTGGATTTTTTGAACTCATCCAATTTTGATAGAGATCAATCATATTCAAGAGGGTTTCCTTGATAATTCTTAAGAGGAGTAATAGTTTATAGTTGGTTGTGGAAATAAATGGTTATTTAGTAACACTTAGATCCTATTGAAAATATGGACATTAATGACTCCATCCTAGTGTTATGGTGCTCTTCCATTTGTCAAGAGGCTAGTCCTCATATTCATGAATTCCTTCCTCAAAGATTCATTATGGCCCCTGAACCTTATTTAGTGTGGTATAAAATTGATTTGCAATAAAATATGCATGGCATATTATTAACTAAAATACAATTGATAGATAAAAGATGGGAAAGTTGACAAGGTTATGAAAATATAAATTTCCCCATCAAGGATCTCATGAACACACCCCTTTTACAAAAATTTATTAGTAAAAGGGAAGATTCCATGTTGATGGATAGTTCCAACGAACTAATGTGTCCCCAAGAATGGTTGCTCACAAAATATATAAATAGATCTTGTCAAATAGATCAAACTCTCCTAGAGTATAAGGAAGTTTAATTCATCAGATCGACTAATGCAATATTTAAGGAAGAGGTGTCTTTGACTTCCCAATTTGATTTGACCATTCTATAATAAAACCAATAAAACTCAACCATTTGCACAATTAACTATATGAAAGATCCAACAAACCAATATAATGCATCCTTGTTCCCCATAAAAGTTGGAAATTAAAGAAAAAAATTGGACTAAATGACATCTAAATTTACAAAGTTGATGACTAACCAAAGTGCTACTAGTTTATATATGAGGAATTTGAGGAATCATTAGATATTTATGACAAGGAAAAGCAAATGGCATCGTTTGTAGGTTCACTTAGAAACAAATCATTGACTTGGTTCATGAATTTTATAGAGAATCAAACAAGAAGGAGATCAAAGATAACAATTATCTTCTTATCCTTCCTTAAAGAACAATATATCAAACATCTCACTACTTAAATACTAAAGGAAACTAAGCAAAACTAGGATAAATAGTTAGAGGATATGATACAAGATTTAAGAATTTGTTAAGTATTCCTTTCCATATAGTTAATAAAATCCTAGTTTTGTGGTGTATATTAGTTCCACTACAAACAATTATAGGACCATTGTGAATGCGTGATAGTACTCATATGAGGAAGTACTGGAAAAATCAAAACATATAAACATTAATGATGATTGGCCTTTAATGTCATCATCTTCGATTGGTAGGTACTTAGAAGAAAAATTATAAATACTTTAGGAATCAATGAGAAGTTTGGCTCTTCAAAGAAACAAATTGCGGTGCACAAATTGTAATAAGGAAGTCCATATGAAAGATAATTGTGAATATGGTAACCTATTTGAGAAAGATTCAGAGGTGCATAAAATTTTGGTAGAACTCTTATGTAAAAAAATTCAAACACTCACAAATCATAGCACAATATATTTCCCATAGAATCTAAAGAATATAAAACAAAAATGGTGTGCATTCTACAAAGAACTAAGTCATTCAATGAAATAATTCCGTGTGAATAGCTAGAATAAACCAAATTATCCTCTGATATAACATATGTAAGCATCCTACCTAAAGCTATAGGAAAAAAATACAAATGGCTATCAAGGATTTGGAAGCTATAAAGGAAGAGGTGGATATCAAGAAGAGAAGGATGTAGATAAGGAATATTTAAAAAAAGTGGTAGAGGGACCCTAAGGAGATTGAGGCCATTATGGAGTGGCTAGTTCCGATTAATGTCACTAAAGTTAGGAGGCTTTTTTGGGGTAGCAACAAGACCTATAGAAGTGCATAGCATCAATTTCATAACAAAAAATAGTAATATTTTTCTCTCTATCTATCTATCTATGTATATATATATGTGTTGTGTGTGGTGTGTGTGTGTGTGTGTGTGTGTGTGCGTGTGTGTGTGTATATATAATATATATATGATAGATAGATAGATAGATAGATATATGGAAGAAATATTTATGTAGATAGATAAGATGGTATGTTGTGATTCTAATATGTTTCATGGGGGAGACTAGAACTACCATATGTATGACAAGGAACTTGATTCCATAGTTCAACCTACTAAGAAGTGGAAGAACTATTTAATGGGCATGAAAATCATTATCCATAATAACCAATAGACACTATGGTATTTTTTGTCCCAATGTAAGATTCTACAATCCACAAATCACAAGTGGATATAATTTGTTTGGTACTTTCCTCTAGTCATCAAATATAAGAAGAGAAACACTAGTAAGTTGGTAAACATGCTTTCAAGGCCACCCACATACAATATTACATTTTTGGGAACTCTTATGGACATGGATCCTTTTACACACAATGCATAGAAAGAGGCATATGTAGAAGATGATGACTTGAAATACGTGTTTCCATAGCTAGGGACAAATTCATGTTGAAGAAGGTCGCATTAAGGATGTTCATTATCTCCAAAATGGCTTGCTCTACAAGCTAGACAATGTATATGTCCATAAAGGTGAAATATTATAGCTTATTAAAAAGGCTCACACCTCAATGTTTACATCACATTTTGGTGTTGGGGAGATCATCCCTAACATACAAAGGTATGTGTCGTAGCTCAAAATACAAGATGTAGCTTGACATATATAGCATTCATACTTTATTATAGAGAAACCAAGTTTATACCATCCCTTTCTCATACCAACTTAACCATAGGAAATAATTTCCATGGATTTTTTGAGTAGTGTTTTAATAGGAAATAATGGACATGAATATCTATTTTTGGTAGTTTATAGGTTTATCAAGATGCATAATTGTATTCCTTATAAAAATATAATATGAGGACAAGAAGTAACAAGCATGTTTTTTTACTAGGTCTTGATGCACTTTGGGATACTAAGGAGAATAATCTCAGATAGGGATACTAAAGGTTCTCAACACCAAATTGAAGATATATACAACTTTCCAATCATAAAGAGATAGGTGTTGCAAATACTGAGAGGGGGGTGAATCAGTATTCCTTAGCAATTATAACTTTTAAATCTTTTCAAAGCATTAATTAATCTTCAATTATCATTAATTTTTATGTAGTAACAACAATGAATAAAAGAACACAGGAGGCACAAAAATTTTAGGTGGAAAACCCCCTTCGGGTCAAAAACCACCGAACTATTTTTTAATAATTCTTTAATCTTCAACTCCAATTGAAAATAAAGCTCCAAATTCCTAGAATCTAGAAAATCATTCTTCTCCAGCTCCCACTAGATGGACTCTCCAATGCCCGAGATTCTTTAGTAGTCAACTGAATGGATGCCCCAACACCCAATATGCTACAACTCACCCTAGCACGACCCTACCACCCTATAGAAGAATAAAAGAAGAATGGACTCCCATACCATGGAAAACGTTCCACTTTACAATGATATATAATGATCTAGAAGAAGGCACACTAGACCATAACCCCAACGATGACACAACCACCTAGTGATGATCCTAGACCTCCTGATAGTGCCTCTTCAAATCTTGGCAAATAAACACTAGTACAACTTTTACAATGATGCTTTTACAATGACTTTGTACAATGATAGGTTTACAATGGTTGTATGCAATGCTTCCCACTTGAAGACTTCATGTGGTGAACTTCTTGTTGTTGTTCTGCACCTTGATTTGTTCCCCTATCATGCTACCCTTTCTCACTCTTTAGAACATTAGATTATGCATTAAGTCTTCTCTTGATGAATATATAATACTTGCAAAAAGTCTTCAAAGAAATACCCATGACATGAAAATAGCAAAACTTACCTCATCCCGCAGAACATATGCCAGTGCTTAACAAAAACAACAAATTAGAATACAAATAAACTAATGCAATTAATATATGAACGTGCATATACAAAAGATACTTACCTATAGCTTACCTCTACTGCACCTTGCTCTTTTCTGCCCTAGAAAGTCTGGTCCTTTGCACCCCTTGACAGCACTTGATCTAGTTTTTATTGCCTTCTAGAAGCACGATATTTAATCTGATGTATATCTGCAATTTCAGATCCCCATTATGTGATCTTCAGTCTTATATAAGATGCCTGAGTCTTCTTTCCAATGCCACAGTTCTGACCCGATTTGGGCTCTTCAAGGAAAAGTTATGCCCAATCTCTCATAATGACCTAATTATGGAGTAGTTTAGTAGAGTGAACTTGTAAAATGTACCATGTGTCACTGTTTCCTCCTTCAGCCTGAAATTGATATAAAAAAAACTACCCTCTGTGTATTGTCTATCACATTTTACAGAATTCCAATCCTCTTCTCTGAGAGAGAGTTATGACAATTTTCCCAAGGTCAGTACTTTGCGATGAAATCCAACAGCGTGCAAAACACTAACTTCCATGGATCATATCTCGGACAATATAGCTAAACAAGATCTAAAATTTGGTCATGACATTCATCAGTATTGAAAATCAAATGGGTTTTAATTTCAGAATCTAAGACCTTACAAAACTAAAGGTATAACGAAAATTCCACGATCACTACATTTGGAGGATATACGAGATTTTGTTTTATAGAGTTGAGAGGGGCTTCTATAGAGAATGTTGGAGGGATTTTAGGAGCGTAAACAATTATTAATTATTGACTATTCAATGAAAAAAACCAATTATGAGTGCCATGCCACAACCCAATAGGGTTTTAGCCCACTAACTGAGGTTACTAACTTCAAACATGAATATCTCTCAAACCGTGAAGAATTACTTGGCATGCCATATATCAACAAAAACATCTTGATGAGTAGAATTTAGAAGATCCTTGAGTCAAAATAGAGTAAGATGTCAAGTAAAAATTTGCTTGCAAGATTAGGGTAGTCCCTGGTGCTGCTTGGGTTTACATCAAAGACAACCTCATATCATATTTAGATCTACAATCTCCCCCCTTAGCATTGATGGCAACACAAGTAATCCCCTTGTGATTAGGGCACCTCTTCCTATTGACTTCTCTCCCCCTTTGACATCTATGGCAACGCGTAACACCCCCTAACACACAACCATCCTGCGGACCTATACACAATTCTACTCCCCCTTTATTTTTTGAATAAGGAAAATCTAATGAGAACTTGGGAGAATCCAAAGCTTTTGGCGAAGATATTCAAATGCTTCACGAGGTAAAGGTTTAGTGAAGATATCAGCGATTTGTTCTTTTGTACCAACATATTCAATTTGATATTCTTTTCAGCGACTTGTTCTCTAACAAAATGATATTTTATCAAAATGTGTTTTGTTTTTGAATGCATGACAAGATTCTTGGAGATGCTGATGGCACTGGTGTTATCACAAAAGATGGGAATAGGCTCACTGAATTGTATTTGAATATCTTGCAAAGTTTGTTTCATCCAAAGGACTTGAGTACAACAAGATTCCACTATAATGTATTCTGCTTCCGATGTAGCTAATGAGATTGAGGTTTTCTTTTTGCTCAACTATGAAATGAGACAACCACCTAGATAAAATGCTGCTCCACTAGTACTCTTATGATCATGAATGCTTCCTGCCCAATCTACATCTGTAAAGGCTTAAATAATGAGATTGTTTACCTTGGGATACCACAAGACATATTTTGTTATGCCCTTTAGATATTGAAGAATTGTTTTGATGGCAATAATATGGGATTCTTTTGGTGCTACTTGGAATCTTGCTACTTGTCCAACTACTTGCATAACATCTGGTCAGGAGGCTATTACATATAGAAGACTACCAATCATAGATTTGTACAACCTTTGATCCACATCCTTAGATCAGTCGTCTATTCTCAATTTGCAACCTGTTACCATCGAAGTAAGGATAGGTTTGCAATCTTCCATTTTGAATTTCTTGAGCATTTCCTTGATGTACTTGGCTTGACATATAAATATTCCTTTCTCTTGCTAAGATATTTGAAGCCTTAAGAAGTATGTCAACTCACCAAGTAAAGACATCTCGAACTCACTTTGCATCTTTGTAGCAAAGTTCTTACTTAGTCGATCATCATTGCTACCAAAGATTAGTTCATCCACATATACCTCAATGATTGTTAAAATATCCTTATCTATTTGTACGTAAATACTGTTATTAGCAGTACTTTCTTGAACCCTTTTTGATGTAGATATTTGTCAAGACGAGCATACCATGCTTTGGGAGCCTGCTTGAGACCATACAGAGCCTTCTTTAACCTGGAAACATAGTCTTCTTTTTCTGATAGTAGAAAACCTTTAGGTTGTTCAATGTAAACTTCTTCTTATAATTCTCCATTCAAAAATGATAACTTAGCATCCATTTGGTAGACTTTTATTTTCTTGAACATGCATAGGTGAGAAACATCCTGATGGCTTCCATTCTAGAAAATGGTGCAAATGTTTCATCGAAATTAGTTCCTTCCACTTGTGCATAGCCTTTGCAAACCAATATTGTTTTGTTTCTGGTAAACTATCGATCTTCATTCAATTTGTTCCTAAACACCCATTTAGTCCCAATGACATTTTTATCTTTTGGTCATGGAACTAATTCCCAGGAGTTATTCTTCTCAATTTGATCCAATTATTCATTCATAGCTGCTACCCAATGTTCATTCTGGTTGGCTTCCTCAAAACTACTAGGATCAAAGGTTTCTAGAAAAGCAATGTGGGCTTGTTGTGATGAACGAAGCTGTCGACATTTTTTTGTTCCAATTCCTTCATTTATGTCACCAATGATTTGATTTGATGGATGGTTCTTTTGAATCCATTCTTTTGTTCTCTTTGGAGGAGCTTCTTGTTATTTTTCCTGTGTATCTTGTTGATCATTATTTACTTATTCCTAGCTGACAATTGCTTCTTGTTCTAGAATTTTCACTGTACCTTTTTCAACCTCTGTCTCAATTTTCAAAGATTCTAGATCCTTATCATTATTCCTCAGAACACTATCTTCGTCAAATGTAACATTTATGCTCTCCACTATCTGTTTTCGTCTTAGATTATAGCATTTATAGGCATTTCTTTTGCGTGAGTAACCAACAAAGATACCTTCATCAACACGTGATTCAAACTTACCCAACTTTTGATCTTCTCTTTTGATATAACATTTGCTTCTAAAGATTTTGAAATATTTTACATTAGCTGGTTTCCCTTTCCATAATTCATATGGCGTCTTATTGCAATTATTTCTGAGAAGACTTCTATTGATAATGAAGACTGTCGTATCAATTGCTTGAACCTAGAACTTTTCATCCAATTTTGTGTCCTTTAGCATTGTTCTACCCATTTCCTATACGGTTCTGTTCTTTCTTTCAGTAACTCCATTTTGCTGAGGTGTTCATGCTATTGAAAATTATCTTTTTATTCCATTTTTGTCACAGTATTGCTACAATAATTTGGAAGTGAATTCTCCACCATTATCTACCTTAGACACTTGATTTTCAAATTAGTTTCATTTTTGACCAACTCCTTGTAGATCTTAAAGCACTCAAATGCTTCAGATTTTTTCTTTAGGAAACGGACGGCTGTCATCCTGGTATAGTCATCTATCATTAACATGAAATATAGTTATCCATCTAAGCCTTTTGTTCCCATAGGACCACATAGATCAGTATGTATCAATTCCAATGGATGTGATGCAAAGTGTTGTTTTGTTTTAAATTTTCGTTTTGTCTGCTTGTCGTGCTGACAGGCCTCACATAGTGTGTTGGAAGGTTTTGAGATTTTTAGCATTTCTCGTATTGCTTCCTCTTTTTTTTATTTTGACAAGATTGTCAAAGTTTATGTGACCCACTAGTTTGTGCCATAACCAACTTTCATCTTCTTTAGCTAGTAGACATGCTTTAGTTGCTTCATCCAAAACATATATGTCATTTGGAGCTTGACTTGCTGTAGCCACAATTTTACCATACCTACCTTTCCCGATTTCACATTTTCTGGAGTTGAATAAAATTGTGTGTCCTTGATCACACATTTTTCCAACACTGAGCAGATTATGATTCATGTTTTCAACCAATAGAACATTCTTGGCTAGAGAATCTTTGCTTCCAAGACTGATGGTACCTGATCCTATAACATTTGAGGATCCATCATTTCCAAAGGACATGGTTCCATCCTTCTTCTCTTTCAGTGATACAATTTTTTTTCTATCTCCAGTCATATGCATTGAGCAACTGTTATCAACATACCACACATCTTTTTTGTTTTGAGCCTTGAGAGCTAGAGCAAAATTATCTGTGTTCTTCTGCTTCCATGTTCATTCGTTTTGTGGCTTTGAAGATTCTTCTAGAGGATTTTCAAGTCTGCAGTCTCTGGCTATGTGTCCAAAGTTTCGACATTTGTAACATTCAATATTAATTCTTAAATGTTCAAATCTATTGATGTTTCGTTGAGCCTTGGGAGGTTCATATTTGATAGATCTCTTGTAATTGTATTGGTTCCTAGGGTATGTGCGAAATTATACAACTTTATGACCAAATGTTTCACATGAATAACAATAGCCATGAAAAATATGTTGGTACCTGGATGGAAATATTCTTCGGGGAATTGTCTTCCAAGGTTGTTCTTGTGAATCTTGTCCAATGAAGTCTACATGCCTGTCAGATCTCATAGATTCATTGTATTTTTTTGTAGAAGGTACTACTTCTTCTTCTTTGTATCTGAGGCCAATTTTTTTGTTGTAAGATCATTGATTGTTGATGAGTTCTTAAAACACCCTTGAGTTATTGACATAGATTTAAATAGTTTTTCCCTTCTTCACTTCCATACGCAGCGAGACTACTTCGGCTTTTAATGCTTCGTTTTCTCGGTTGCTTTCTTCCAACTTCTTTTGAAGTGACTCTTCAATACATTTGTGTTCTTCAACTTCAATTTTGAGACCTTGAACTTGTTTTTCAAGAGTGTTGGAATGGATCTTCTCAGCCTTGAGCTCTTTTATAAGCTTGATTGCCTCCTTAGAAAATTCTTCTATGGTCAACCCTTCTTCTTCATTGTTTGATACCTATTGTTTATTGCGCTTGGCAATTAACACTTAGCAATTAGCACTTTTAAATATTTTAGGGAACTAGTTAATCTTCAATTATCATTAATGTTTATGCAGTAACAACAGTGAATAAAAGAACACAGGAGGCACAAAAATTTTAGGTGGAAAACCCCCTCCGGGTCAAAAACCACGAATGCTTTTCTAATAAATCTTTAATCTTCACCTCCAATTGAAACGAAAGCTCTAAATTCCTAGAATCTAGAAAAGCATTCTTCTCCAGCTCCCACTAGATGGACGCTCCAACGCCTGAGATTCTTCAGTATTCAACTGAACAAATTCCCCAACACCCAACGAGCTAAAACTCACCCTAGCACCACCCTCCCACCATGAATTTTTCATAGGCTTGAACTTGTTGGTGACTTCATGCACCAACCTAGCACCACCCTACCACCCTATAGAAGAATAAAATAAGATTGGACTCCCATACCAGGGAAAATGGTCGATTTTACAATGATATAGAATGATCTAGAAGAAGAAGACACACTAGACCATCACCCCAACTATGACACAACCACCTAATGATGATCCTAGACCTCCCGACACTGCCTCTTCAACTCTTGGTAGATAGACACTTGTACAACTTTTACAATGACTCTGTACAATGATACTTTTACAATGATTGTATGCAGTGCTTCCCACTTGAAGACTTCATGTGGTGAACTTCTTGCTGTTGTTTTGCACCTTGATTTCCGCTCTTGTCATGCTACCCTTTCTCACTCTTCAGAACATTAGATTATGCATTGAGTCTTCTCTTGATGAATATATAATACCTGCAAAAAAGTCTTCAAATAAATACCCATGACATGATAATAGCAAAACTTACCTCATCCTACAGAACATATGTCAGTGATAAACAAAAACAACAAATTAGAATACAAAGAAAATGCAATTAAGAGATGAACATGCATATAAAAAAGATACTTACCTATAGCTTACCTTTGTTGCATCATTTTGCTGCACCTTGTCCTTTGCTGCCCTAGAAATTCTGGTCCTTTGCACCTCTTGACAACACTTGTTCTAGTTTTTCTTGCCTTCTAGGGGCACGATATTTAATCTAATGTATCTATATGTTTTCAGATCCCCAACATGTGATATTTTGTCTTGTATAATCCCTCTGAGTCTTCTTTCCAATGCCACAGGTTTGACCCGATTTGGACTCTTCAAGGCAAAGTTATGCCCAATCTCTCACAATGACCTAATTATGGACTAGTTCAATAGAGTGAACTTGTACGACGTACGACGTGTCACTGTTTCCTCCTTTGGCTCTAAAATTGATACACAAAACACTAGAATCCATGTATTGTCCATCACTTTTTATAGAATTCAAGTGCTCTTCTTTGAGAGAGAGTTATGACAATTTTCCCAAGGTCACTTCTTTGAGATGAAATTTGGCAACTTGCAAAAGCCATAACTTCCATAGATCATATCTCCAAAAATATAGCAAACCAATATTTGAAATTTGGTCACGCCATTCATCAAGACTTTGCAAAAATGAAGTTATAGTGAAAATTCCACGATCACTACATTGGGAGGATATATGAGATTTCTTTTTATAGAGTTGAGAGGGGCTTCTATAGAGAATGTTGGAGGGATTTTAGGAGCTTAAAAAATTGTTAATTATTGACTATTCAATGGCAAAAACCAATTATGAGTGCTATGCCACAACCCCATAGGGTTTTAGCCCATTAACTGGGGTTACCAACTTCAAACATGGATATCTCTCAAATAGTGAAGAATTACTTGGCGTGCCATATATCAACAGAAACATCTCGATGAGTAGAATCTATCTAGAAGATCCTTGAGTCAAAATAGAGTAAATTGTCAAGTAAAAATTCCCTTGCAAGATCAAGGTAGCTCCTGGTGTTTCTTGGGTTGACATCAATGACAACCTCAGATCATCTTTAGATCAACAATAGGAAGGTAAGAATTATCAACAATACTTTTCCTAAAATTTTGAGGGGTTACGTTCGAAAGCATCCAAAGACCTAGGATGAAAATTTGATTGATATTCAACACTCTTATATTAGAGTGGTCTATGTCTCTAATAGTAAGTCCCCTTTAAAAACTTTATTTGCATATTCGTCATCTCAGCCATTGGATGTTGTATATGGACAACAATAAGCAGTGAGGGAAGAAATCATAGGACATGCATTAAAAGAAGACAAATTTGTTGAAATATTAGGAAAATAATTCTGCAAGCATAAGAGACAATCAACAATTCATAAGAATGGTACAAAGCTCAACATGATTAGCACAAAACTCATAAAACATTTAAGGTGGGAGATATGTTTTGGTTCTAACTAAACAAGGAAAGGTTATACGAGTAAGAATATCAAGGATCTACCATATGGTCCTTTTGACGTATTGGAAAAGGTCGGCGATAATGCCTATAATATTAATATACCATAATATATGCACATTTAATCCATTGTGAATATGAATAATTTGAAGATCTATGATCCTTACATATTGAATCAAGAACTTAGGGGAAATTCCTAGTTACCACAGAGGGCCCAACACCAAAATCTCATGCATATTTGGCAAAAGATACAGCTTTTCAAAAGAAGTTAAGAAATACCAAATTAAGGTAGCATTACCTTTGTTAGTTCAATTTTTAAGTACAACTTCTAAGAAAGACACATTAGTACTTTACGGAGAAGTCCAATTTTTTTCTAAGAATCAAATAACTTTTTCTAATGTGATACTCCTAGAAAATCCCATCCAACCTTAGAATCATTTGAAATAACAACATAATGACATGAGTGGTATCACTATTCTCCCTTCATGGGATGAAATGTGTCATCTGAGAAATTTTTCCCACTACAACAACAACTAAAATAAAATCTCTCTCCTCTTGAGAAATCCCGAAATGAAATACTTATGTCTTCCCATGGCTTATTTGTTTCAATAAAGGAGTATATAATCCATTACTATTATTCCTTCAATTTACCAATTGACAAATTCTATAGCACCCTCCAACAAAATTAAATCCATAATGCATGGAAGATGAATGAGTTATACTTTTAAAGAAGAGCACTAAGGGTCATGGCATGATAGTCACAATTTTTGAAGAGTTTTTTGTGGCATTTTCTTGGGCCTAGTTTTTCTTCCTTGTCTCCTATTCCCCCACCCCCCATTTCACTTTGTCCCTATTCATCATTTTCTATTGGTGAAGGGCCATACCAATTAGAGAAATTTTCCTAAGCGCTAAATAATTTTCTTTTTTGTTACCATAACAAACTTTGTTACAAACAAAGTTCATTTACACTATGATACCAATATTATGAATGAAGTTCATAAACACAACATAATACTCAGAAGATCTGAAATATGTAAAAATCCATGATAGTAAAATAAGATATTATATGAGAAATGTATAAAATATATGATATAGTTGTTACAAATGAGGGCCCACTTATATACCTAGAAAGGTTCTCTTTCATGAATGGTTATTTCCTTAGAGACATGTCTTTTCTAGACTGGTCACTAATATATATATTATATATATATATAGATATATATATATATATAGATAGATAGATAGATTAGATATATATATGTATGTATGTATTGTATGTATATAACAATCACTAATCGAAGAAATTTCAAAAGATGACAATATATTACAAAGACAAAGAACATATGATAAGCCTTCTTAATAATAAGCTTTGAGGACAAATCTTTCTAATGACGAAGGCAATGATATATATATATATATATATATATATATAATATATATATATATATATATATATATATATATATATATATATATATATATATATATATATATATATATATATATAATATATGATCTGATAATGAGATCTAAGACAATTATTAAGGTATTACAGACTCATGTGCATGGATATGCCTATGTTACTTTATGCAATGGATCAATAAGATTGCGAAATACATAGACAATGAAGCAGTAAAAGATCATAATAGACACACATATAAACACAACAAGTTTAATAAGGAGTTCACCCAATACTCCTGGGCTACATCTCCTGGTCCAGCCTTCAGTGGTGACCTCTATATTATGTCTTCAGAATAGAGTTTTACAAAAGTATGAGCTCAATTTGAGTCTCAACACACAACATATACAATAGCAAGAGTCTTGCTTGATCCTCTCAAGCCTCTCTGAGTATATAGACTCTCTCTATCACTCTCTGTCTCTATCTTTGCTTTGTCTCAGCACTGCCTGCAATACTGCTTACCTCTATTTGCTCTTTGTCTATGGCTTTAAAGCCAATCTGTATTGTCTATTCCTTTCACCTTCTCAGCTCTCTGTCTCCCGACCTCTGTCCACTTGAATCCCTCTGCTAAGCATTAGAAATCACGGAATAATGCCTTTGGGGGAGATGGCCACCTGTTCCTCAATGGATGAGTGCATTGGACCTTTGAAATCCTTGAAACGACCATTCTCTAGTTATGCAGAGAAATACATTCTAAACTGTGAAAATACACCACAACACAATCTTTTGGACTTCAATTATTCATAAATCCAAACTATATTCTTATCAGGTCCGCCTTTGATCACATATCGCATGTTGCGAATGGTCATTCCATAGTTTCCCTTTGTATTTTTTAAATACATTAAAATATCGCAGAAATCCCATAACAATGGCTTTATATCGGATTTGAAAATACTTATGGAATATTATTTATGGCTCTATCAGGTCTGGTTATCGCATCGCATCACACACACACACACACACACACATATATATATGCCCACTCCATTGTGTTTGCCGATTGCGATATCATGATCCGATTAATCACAAATGCGTATCGTGATAACCCCAAGCCATTTGGTGAGCGCTCTATTGTGGTTTTCCGATGCGATGTTGCAATGCAACATGGGCCATCGATCTGCACGCTTGATCGATGATCCTTGTTGACCCCGTTGATCACTATTGCAATACATATATAGTATGCACCTTTATCCTCCCTTTGCCACCATCGATTGTGATTCGCCGATCGGATCTGGACCATTGATCAGCCAGATCCGATGGCTTCTATGCATTCACTGTTCAAGCCATCGATAGCTTTGTTTTCACTATTTTCTTATGTTTTTCACCTCCTGATAGTGTTTTTCCGCCTTTTCGAAATTTCCCCTTTCAGATCTATTTGGATCATGCCTTCCCATTGAAAAGGATTTTGGACCGCCAAAAGTTGGTTTTTAAGCATCAATCAAGTGAGGATACAACTTCCTCACTTGCCCAATTTCCATCCATCATGCGCTGCTTGGTTTTGAACCTTTAAGTCCAATTCTGAGGTACTCAATGTCCCCTCTGCGTGTAGTTCTCACCTTCCTATCCAGAACTATATCTTCCTGCATCTCATTGAGATATTCAGACAATAGATCATCAATAGAAGGCAACTGACTTTTCTCTTCAGGAGCTTCAATTAATGAAGGTTCAAACAATCTTAAATTTTCTGCATTTACGACTGAATAGATGTGCATGTACACTAGCAAATCAAGGCAGAAAGTGTTTTCACCAATTTTCTCAAGTATCTTGAAAGGCCCATACCTTATTGGATTCCTCTTCTTTCCTTCACCTTGCATTGTATCTTTGTTGATATACAGCCAGACTTGATCACCAACTTGGAAGCTATTTTCCATCTGATGCTTATCATGCCATGCCTTGTACTTGGCTTGGCTCTTTTCCAGCTGTTCTTGTACTACCTGGTGAATTTCTTGGATCTGTTCAATGAACCTGGTTGCTTTGTCCACATCGTTGTGCCCATCAATCGCTATGTCATTTTCAAAGACAAAATCCAAGGAGACCTTGGTATAAAACCAAAATAGTCTCAAAAGGAGATCTCTGTGTAGAAGAATGCTTAGCACGGTTGTAAGAATGTTGCACATAACATAAATGCTTATCCCAAAGCTTGGGATGCTTGCTGCAATAACCCCTGAGCAACTATATCACTGTCCTATTAACCACCTCTATTTGGATATCTATTTGTGGATGAAAGGTTGTGTTCTTCTTTAGTCTGGTGTCCATCAATTCCCACAGAATTGACCAAAATTTCCCAACAAATCAGGAATCTTGATCAAATACAATGGAAGTGGGTAACCCAAAATGAACCCAGACATGCTGAAAGAACAACTTCACTATTTGTTTAGTTGTAATTTGCTTGTTACAAGGTATTAAAATACACATTTTGTTGAACCTATCCACAATAACATATAAGTAGTCATGACCTTTTCTAGATTTTGGCAATCCCCCAACAAAGTCCATGGAAACACTTTCCCAAGGACAAGAAGGAACTGGTAGTGGAGTGTACAAGCCTAATTTTCTATTGTTGGGCTTTCTTTTAGCACACATGGTGCATACTTTAATATATCTAGAAATTGTCTCATGCATTTTTTGCCCATAGCAGAATCTTTGCAGCTGTGCAACTGTTTTATTACACCAAAATGACCTGATATCAGAGAAGTATGTGCTTCCCAGATTATGTTAACTCTTTTAGTTTGTGGAATGCATAGCTTTCCCAAATGATACAAGAGTTGGTCCTTAACATAATAATCCAATTCTTCTACTTTTTTTCCATGACATAAAGTTACATATACATCTTTAACATCTATATCTTGAGCATATTGTTTAATGTAGCTTTCATGCATTACTAAGTTATGCTTAAGTATAGTAGATGCATTTATAATTGGTCTAGACAACATATCTGAAACTTTATTGTGTATGCCTTTCTTATATCTGATAACTGGATGAAGCTGCTGTAGGAAACCCATCCACCTATAGTATCTTGATTGCTGCAATTTAGTTTGTGAGTGCAAATACTAAATTCGTTGATGATCAGTATGTATAATTGTTTCTTTGCCCATTAAGTAATGTTTCCACTTCTTTACACTCTATACTGATGCATACAATTCTTTATCATATGTGGGATAATTAACTACTGCAGAATTAAATGTCTCAGAATGGTAGCATATTGGTTTACCATGTTGCATCAACACTGCTCCCATGGCATAGTCACTAGCATCTATTTCAATCTCGAATGGTCTTTGAAGATCTGGAAATGCTAGTACTAGTACTAATTTGTTCTTTCAAGGTGTGAAAGGCTTTCTGTTGTTTGCCTCCCCACTGAAACACCTTATTCAATCCTATCAAAGCATGCAAGGGAGCTGCAATTAAGGAAAAGTTAGCAATACACTTCCTCCAATATTGTGTTTCTCCTAGGAAGCTTCTAACTTCTGTAGAACATTTGGGTTTAGGCTAGTTTACAATGACTTCAACCTTAGAGGTATCTATCTTCAATTCACCACCCCCTACAATATGACCCAAATAATTTAAAGAAGTTTTGCCAAATTCACATTTTGATAACTTAACATAGAGATTTTCCATTTTCAAAACATCTAGAGTCTACTTTACATGCTTCAAATGTTCTTGCCATGTTTTACTAAAAACAAGAATGTCATCTAAATACACAATTAAAAAATCATCAATAAAAGGTCGGAGTACATCATTCATAACTCTCATGAAAGTGGCAGGAGCATTAGTTAAGCCGAAATGCATAACTAGCCATTCATACAACCCTTGCTTTGTTTTGAAAGTAGTCTTCCATGCATCTTGTTCTGCTACTCTGACTTGATGGTAGCCACTACGCAAGTCCAACTTGGAAAAGTAAACAACTTCTTTCGACTGATCCAATAGATCATTAATGCGAGGAAGGGGATAACAATTCTTGATCATTATTTTATTTAGTGCTCTGTAATCAATGCACGTCCTCCATGAACCATCTTTCTTTCTCACTAACACGATCGAAGATCTGCACGGTGAGCATCTCATGTACCTACTTCTTGATCTATGCATTCTCTAAAGCAGATAACCTGTACATTCCGATGTTAGGCAATGGAGCATCTTGTTGCAAATGAATATCATGTACAATTTCCCTTTTGGGTGGTAGACCTTTAGGTTCTTGAAATAAGATATCATATTTTGAAACAAATTTTTCTGAATAAGCTTTTTGTTTAGCATCACAACCCTTAAATACATTGGTTTTATCAGGTTTCTTTTCCTTTACAACCATCAATAAAAATTGCTTGCATGAATTTACAATTATTTTCATCTACCCTGAGTTTATGAGAGTATAATTATTCTTGAGTTTATGAGCTCTTACAATATATTCTATTCCATCTTTGGTGACTTGAATCTTATTTTCAGCTCTATAGAAAATGACTTTTTCTATCATACAAGTAAGGACTTCCTAAAACAATACCACATATATTCAAGGGAATTACATCTAAATTAACGTCATCTACAAATGTTGAACCAATGGCAAATCTAAGTTTACATTGCCTGGTCACTTGTAGCTTTTATTTATCACATACCCAACCTACTGGATATGGCTTCTTGTGAGGTGTGGTTAGTAATCCCAGCTTCTTTACAATTTCTTCAGAAATTAAGTTTACTTGTGAGCCACTATCAAATAAAGTATCAATCTTTTGATGCTTGGAAATAACTCTAATATGAAAAAGCTCATGTCTTCTCCTCTCATTTTCTTCATTATCAATAGTTTGTGCATAATTACTAGTAGATGCTTCATAATTTTTACCTTTTCTACTAGTAGTTGTGATTGTTGTTTCATCAACTAAGCCTGACCCCAAATCTTTCTATATAGCAACAACAGTCTTCTTCTTCTTTCCATCGAACTTCCTGGGTTTCAGCTCCGGATGAAAATACCAACAATGTTCATCATCATGTCCATCCTTCTTGCAGTGAGTGCATGGCGGTTTTTTTTTCTATACAACATTTGCCTTCCTCTCTTTCCATTTTTGCTTCCTCTTTTCCCTGTTCTTGTTTGCAGTGGGTTTTGATGATCCCCTAATCGTTGGGTTCACATTCTTGCCTCTAGCCTCTAGATGTGTAGCATGGACGGATACCTCATCTATGCTAGTAGGGTTAAACATGAGAATAGTGTGCCTCAAATAGCTATGTAGATCACCTATATACTTCAAAAAAGTTTCAGGTGAGTCTAGAGAAATGCCTAGAATTAAAGCTCTTTTTCTAAATTCCTGGGTGTAGATTTGTACACGTTGCCCCTTTAATTGGCGAAGAGTTTGCCAACTCATCATGGCTTGCTACATATAAGCTAGTGGATAGAATTGTTTCTTAATGGCAGAAACAAATTCACTCCAGGTAGAAATAATTTTACCATGCTTCTTCAAATCAGCTTGTGTTCTACCTTCCCACCACACTAGGGAAATTCCTCCAAGGTGAAGGCTAGCCAACTAAATCTTTCTCCTTTCTGAATCGATGTTCTACACCCTGAAATATACATCAATCTGTCTAATCCAGTTATCTAGCCTTTTTGCATTTAATTCTCCATCATATATTGGCAAATCAAAATTTACATCTAATTTAATCACAAAAATCTTCTTCTTTTTATTTTCAGGGCTAGAAGGAGGTGTGGATAAAGGAGCCTCTTTTCCTTTCCTTTGCCTTCAGAATGGCCATCTAGAAGAGTTTCTTCTGTTCCTTTGTCTTGTTTGGAGGTTGAAGTATCTTCACTTCTACCTTTCTTAAATTCTCGATACATCTCTTCTACCATGGCTCTCATGATCATGAAACTGTCCATGAACTGAGAGTCTAATTCCAAGGGAATTTCTTCTATCATTTTCCTCCTATGATAGACTCTACCAATTTCTGGGTTAGCCTCAACCAGTTCTTCTTCTCCTATTTTGATCTTTGACCTAGTTAGCATTCAACAATCCAGCACAAGCTTGTCTAACCTTAACAACCTAAAGCTCCAATACCACTTGATCTGATAATGAGATCTAAGACAATTATTAACGTATTACAGACTCATGTGCATGGATATGCCTATGTTACTTTATGCAATGGATCTATAAGATTGCAAAATACATAGACAATGAAGCAGTAAAAGATCATAATAGACAAACATATATAAACACAACAAGTTTTAAGGAGTTCACCCAACACTCCTGGGCTAGATCTCTTGGTCCAGCCTTCAGTGGTGACCTCTCTATTATGTCTTCAGAACAGAGTTTTACAAAAGTATGAGCTCAATTTGAGTCTCAACACACAATAGATACAACAACAAGAGTTTTGCTTGAACCTCTCAAGTCTCTATGAGTACACAAACTCTCTCTATCACTCTCTGTCTCTGTCTTTGCTCTGTCTCAACACTACTTGCAATACTACTTTCTTCTGTTTGCTCTCTGTCTGTGGCTTTAAAGCCAATCTACGATGTTTGTTCGTTTCACTTTCTTGGCTCTCTATCTCCCGGCCTCTATCTACTCAAATCCCTCTCTTAAGCGTTAGCAATCACGACATAACGCCTTTAGGGGAGGTGGCCACCTATTCCACAACGGATGAGTGCATCAGGCCTTTGAAATCCTTGAAACGACCATTCTCTAGTTACGCGAATAAATACATATTAAACTGTGAAAATCCACCACAAAACAATCTTTCAGACTTCAATTATTCATAAATCCGAACTATATTCTTATCGGGTCTGCCTTTTATCACTTATTGCATGTTGTGAATGCTCATTCCATAATTCCCTTTTGTATTTTTTAAATACATTAAAATATCGCAGAAATCCCATAACAATGTATTTATATCAGATTTGAAAATATTTGTGGAATATCATTTATGGCTCTATCGGATCCGGTTATCACATCACACACACATATATGTATATATATATATATGTGTGTGTGTGTGTGCGCGCCCATTCCATTGTGTTTACTGATTGCGATATCACGATGCGATTGATCACAATTGCATATTGCGATAACCCCGGGCCATTTGGTGAGCACTCTATTGTGGTTTGTCGATGTGATGTTGCGATGCAACGTGGGCCATCGATCTGTGCACTTGATCGACAGTCCTCGTTGACCCCGCTAATTGCTATCGCAATACATATATAATATGCGCCAATATCATCCCTTTGCTACCGCCGCTTGCGATTTTCCGATCGGATCTGGACCGTTGATTGGCTAGATCCAACAGCTCTTGTGCATTCACTGTTCAAGCTACCAATAGCTCTGTCTATGGCTTTAAAGCCAATCTGCACTATCTGTTCATTTCACCTTCTCGGCTCTCTGTCTCCCGGCCTCTGTCCACTCAAATCCCTTTGCTAAGTGTTAGCAATCATGGAATAACACCTTTAGGGGAGGTGGCCACCTTTTCTGCAATGGATGAGTGCATCGAGCCTTTGAAATCCTTGAAACAACCATTCTTTAGTTACGCAGAGAAATACATTCTAAACTGTGAAAATCTGCCACAACACAATCTTTCAAACTTCAATTATTCATAAATCCAAACTATATTCTTATCGGGTCCGCCTTTGATCACTTATCACATGTTGCGAATGCTCGTTCCATAGTTCCCCTTTGCATTTTTTAAATACATTAAAATATCACAGAAGTCCCGTAACAATGGCTTTATATCAGATTTGAAAATATTTATGGAATATCGTTTATGGCTCTATCGGGTCTGGTTATCGCATCGCACATATATATGTGTGTGTGTGTGTGTGTGTGTGTGTGTGTGTGTGTGCCTGCTCCATTGTGTTTGCCAATTGCAATATCGCAATGTGATTGATCGCAATCACATATTGTGATAACCCTGGGCATTTGGTGAGCGCTCTATTGTGGTTTGCCGATGCGATGTTGCGATGCAATGTGGGCCGTCGATCTGCGTGTTTGATCGATGGTCCTCATTGACCCCGCTAATAGCTATCACAATACATATATAATATGTGCCGATATCCTCCCTTTGCCACCACCGATTGCGATTCGTCGATTAGATTTGGACCGTTGTTCGGCCAGATCCAACAACTCCTGTGCATTCACTGTTCAAGCTACCGATAGCTCTGTTTTCACTGTTTTCTTGTGTTTTTCACCTCCCGATAATGTTTTTCCACCTTTTTGAAAGTTCCCCTCATACTATGGTTTTGATCTTTTAAGCAATTTTAAGAATATTTAGAGAGTGTTTGGATCCATTTAGATCAATATATATATAGATATATCATTGCCTTCCTCATTAGATAACTTTGTCCTCAAAGCTTATTGTTGAGAAGGCTTATCATAAAATCATACATAGCGATTAATTAGTGATTAGTCTAGAGGAAGCATGTCTCTAAGTACATCACCATACATGAAAGGGCATCTTCCTAGGTATATATGTGAGCTCTCATTTATAACAATCATCGCATATATTCTATACATTTCTTATATAATATATTATTGTCCTATAATGGATTTTACATATTTCAAATCTTCTGAGTATTCTCTTACATTTATGAACTTTTTTCATAACAATAATCTTCTTTGATACATGATGATAAGATCCATTGAGTGATAGAAAAATTATTCCATTGATAAAGGATTTGACCATACTAAATTAATATTCTACGAAATATTATGGTTACTAGGAACTTGAGATGAGATTTTAGCACAAGATTGAATTATGGTGACATTGGCATTTTTGGAACATAAGTCATTTGTTTTTGGTCTAAACGATATGGATCTATAGACTAGTTGGGATGTTTGCTTTTATGGTTTGGGTGTCGATATGGAGTTCTTGTGATTTGATTTTCTCTTATATGCGTGTGGAAATTTCTTGATTTACTTTAGGTATTGATGATGTTGAGTTGGTTACAAAATATACACTTTGAATTCTCATCGTATGAACTACAATATCTGAATATGTTTTTACTTTAATTGGTTTGACATCTTCTTGAGTTCTGATATTGATTGGATCATTATACACTCCTTTTTATTCAACTTGCAATATTACATTTGAATATTTTGATGCTTATTTTGTGATAAGTTCTTCCAATTTGTTCTTAATTGATTTCTTATCATTTTTAAGTTTTCTAATTTGAGTGAGTAGACTTTGATTTTGATTTATGAGACGTAACAATTCTTTAGTTTCTGATTCATGAGCCTTATTCTTAGTGTTTTGACATTCAAGCTTTTCATTTTTTAAATCACTCATTTGTTCTATTATCCTCTCATTAAGGTTTTTAAGCACAAAATATCTTCTTCCTTTTCCAATAGATTCTCATTGAATTTCTTCTCTAGACATTCCTTTTCTTCTTCTAATTGTTTTTTTGCATCTTCGAACTTATTCACCTTTGAAAGTAATTTTTTACTCTAGCCCCTTAGATGCAAAATTTCCTCGTCTTTTTCTTTTGACACATTGTATAACGTATGCTTGAGGTCTTTATGTTTCTTTTTTGATACGATAATATTTTGTTCAAGTTTTCTGATTTCTCCCTTTATTCTTTTCATTCAAATCAACTCATTACTTTGACATTCTTTTGTACTAAATAATTTCCCACATATTAAACAACATATTTCACAATCTAGATAAATCCCCAAAATCCGATTTTCTTTTCAAAAAATGGAAATTTACTCCAAAATGTTGAATTATATATGAAATTCATTCTTTGATATTTCCTAACCTTTTAGGATAACCTTGTTACTTCAATAAAAATTAATGAATAAAAGATAATGTCTCATGATTTATAAAAATATTATATTAAATACCTTTAACACAACTTCCCACAACTCTATGTTAAATATTCTTCCTTCACCTTATCGAGGGTAATATTGTCTTTTTTTCACTCGGTGTTTTAAGAAATTAAATAATAAATATTGCCTTTTTACTTATTTCCTTTGTATAATTCATTTATACTTGGTCTCTTTTTCCTTCGCTCCTTTTTTTCTTCAAAGTATATAATAAAACTTTCCCAGAATAGAATAGAACCTATTTTTTTTTATTGACACCATTTCGTCACTGCTTGGCGATGACTACAGAGACTGGATTTTCCCTTTTCTCTTTGTTACATGGTTTCTGGTCTGTACATTACTTCCTCAGTTTTTTATGCAATCTCAACTAAGTTTCTTCCATGGTTATGATCCGCAATTAATGGCAAGTTTAGTGTACACTGAATTTTAATTTACTGGTTATACGAACCCGTAAATGTGAATGGTATTTGTGGATGAGTGGGTGTAATCGGACAACCACATTTTAATTATCGTGTTGTATGTTCTGATGGAATTTTTTTAAATGGTTGTACGAACCAGTAAATGTGAATGGTTGTGTGGATGAGCGGGTGTAATCGGACAACCACAATGACTTTTGTTTTCTAGACTAGGAATGTTGATGATGGGTCAGAATTGTGGAGGGTACAGTGGCTAACCGACGATGACCAACAGTCGTTGTCGAGTGGACTGTGTGGCGATTGACATACGGTGTTAGTGTTAACGAGATGCAATTTTTTGGTTTATATATATATATGAAATTTAAAAAAAATTTTTTTTTTTTCCATATATATATTATAATATATATATTTCATATACCTTATTTCTTATTTTTTATTTTTATTTTAATGGCAAAGGGCGCCTGAATGACGAAACTAGTGAAATAGAGAAAATCCAAACTTTGTTTAGTAAAATGCTTCAATTGTGATGAAAATAAGGTTGATGACAGATCAATGGCCAAAGGCCTATATCAGAGAACATGGCTCTGATACTAATGTTACGAACACAATTCATTTATGTTATGATACTAATGTTATCAACAATGTTCATAAATGCAACAAAATACTCAGAAGATTTGAAATATTTAAATATCCATGATAGCAAAATAATATATTATATAATGAAGGCTTACAAGATGGAGCTACGGGGACTGTCTGAAAAGGGTTAGGGATTTTTGCAGACAATCGCCACGACTACACCCTACCCACCCTACCTATCTCTAGCTGTCGTCGTCCATTATCCCTCAGGTTGCATCAACTGCGGTGGTTCCTAGTACCCATATCCCATCAAGGCCCTCTGTAACAACGCAGCTTACCGTCCTCCTCCCCGGTTAATGCATACCCACCGAATTCCAATACCCTCACCGCATCGACGGTTATGATGGTCCTGGAGGTAGCTAGCAGAGAACACCTTGGAACAGACATGGAGCTTGACCTGGTAGACTATTCGGAGGACCTATTGGAGAATGTCAATATTTGGCAATTCCCTCGCTCTGCTGCGAATGAACTCCTTCCCTTCTGTTGTGACCTGTTGGCTACCATTACGGGTCTACCTTCGATCTTGGGACCTTCCTACTCCACAGTGACATTCTTGGAGCCTCCTTCGATCTAGCCATTTCCTCCCTCGCTGCTATAGTCACCCTTGGCTACAACTTTCGTATCCGCCTGCCTCTATCCTAACCCTATGGCAGCTAGCTCACAAACCCCCCTCTCATCTCACCCTGGTGAATCCTCAAGCAACCCCCTGAAGCCCCACAACCCAGCCCAAGGAAACCCACAAGTTACGGTACCTGAGGCGCCACCATCCGATAGTTACGTGGCGGTTACCCCTCTTTCGGAACCAATCCCAACGGCCGAACATCCCTACCCTGATAACCCTGATACAAACCCTAACCAGCTGGTCGAAAATTCAGATGCCCCTGAAGTGCCGATGCGACGAGGGAAAAAAGGAAGTGCTTCAAAGCCAGAAGCGAAGACGTAATTCTCAGACTCGGGGAAGATATTCAATGGGGCGACACCATGGACACAACGGATCGGGTTTTGGTGGGAAGAATTCGGAGCCGTAGCTACACAACGGCTAGGCTTAAGATGTGGACCTCTAAGGTATGTGGGCAACACCTGACGGACCTCCCAACTATACAAACCTTTGTTAGAGGCTGGTTCGCTTTGCGCTTTGCCAGAGCTGAGCACACAAATTGGGTCCTGTCATCTTTCTGGCATTTTGAGCATGCTCCAGTTCTTCTCCGGCGCTGGAACCCTCTTTTTGATCCGGAAAAAGAACAGATAGGAGTCGGGCCTATATGGGTTCGGCTACCTGGACTGCCCCTTCAATTCTGGTCAAAGGATATATTCTGGTGCATCGGTAACACTCTAGGAACCTATCTCGAACATGATAGATTATATCTGGCTTCGGGCATGATCGCATATGCGAGGATACTCGTTCATCTGGATACTCGGGGTGGTCTTCAAGAGCATATCACCTTACAATGGAAAACCTTCTCGTGAAAACAAACCCTAGACTATGAAGGTGTCCCTTTCCGTTGCAGACGTTGCCACAAAGTGGAACACCTGTACAAAGATTGTCCTCTGAACAAGAAGGCGAGGGAGGGAGCTAAGGGGATGGAAACTTTGCAGAAAAACTCACAAGCTTAGGGTAGCCCTCCAGTGGTGGAAGAGGCAGCAAATTTGGCACATTTAGAAGCATTACCTGTGCCCACTAAGGTGACCAGAAAGAAGCGGGGAAAGGCACCCATCGGCGCACCCTCTCCTCCTCTAACCAGAGCAAGGGCGACTACTAAGGCTGCTTTCTCTATGGGTATGTCGAATACAAACTCCTCTTCTATTTACTCTAATGTTTCTCTGAACTGCATCGATACTAGTTCTGTTCATTTCTATTCAGTACAGTCCCTTGGTCACACCTTCAACCCTCCCATAGTTGTGGATTTCCCTATCAAACCCTCCTCCCTCACCATCTCCTTCACTCAACCATCCTTTCCGGATGAACCTCCTCCTAATTCCCTTATACATGCTCCCCCCACTCATTCCAACCTCCCATCTTTCAAATACCCCACCCGAGCCAGGTTTCGCTCTTAGGCCCCTGACACCTTGGGTATCAGCCTTATCACCTCTCCCCCTCCTCTAAAGATGACTAGAGGCATACCCTCCTCTCTATCCAAAGCTAAGCTACAAGCTAGGGAAGAGATTGTTGTGGGCAAGCAACACTCCATCGACTGAGTACTTAGAGCAGTGAATACCTAAGAGCTCCCTCCTCCATGAAATTTCTCTCCTTCAATTATAAAGGGTTGGCTAGCCCTGACAAAAAACTAACCATGAGGAGATTTCTCGCAGCAGAACCCCTTGATATTCTATTTCTTCAAGAAACCCTAGGTCAAGATTGTCATTACGCACCTCCTAGAATCTTGGCTACGTGGATGGACATTCCATACCCTAGATGCATGAGGGCAGTCCAGGGGTCTCGCATTGGGGGTAAACAATCGATCCATCAGAATTTGTAATACTTGGGGGAGTTTGGGCCACCTAGGAGCTGACATTTATTCGTCAGAGCTTGATACTGAGCTTAGGATTATCAACATATATGGCCTCTGTCACAACATGGAAGAATATTGGAGCAGACTCTTAGCCTCACACATCCTTCAAAAGGACAAGCGTGTTCTGGAGGGGGGGGGGGGATATTTAATTTTCTCCATTGGTTTTGTGGAATCATGGGGACACAATGCACAAAGAGATAAACTCTCAAATTTTTTTGAGACCAATCTGTAGGATCATAATCTCATAGATATCCCCTCCCCAAAAATCCTACCTACTTGGAGAAACAACAGATCAGGGGACAACAGTCTCCCTAGAAGACTAGATAAATTCCTCATTAAGGAGCAAATGCTAACCTTGGGGTATGGATATAGGCAGTGGTGGGCTTAGGCGAAAAATCAGGCCATAGGCCAATCTATTTGGAAATTAGAGGGGGTATGAACAAACCAAAAGGTCCCTTCAAATTTAAAGCTGCATGGCTAAGGGACGCTAAATATATCCATCTAGTAACTAATTACTGGATGACTTATCCCCCTGCGGTAGAAAGGACTATATCAGAAGGATTTGCAAAAAACCTGAAAGAGCTCAAAAGCCTCTCAAAACAATGGGCACATAAGAAGAGAACGCAGGAAGATCATACACTCAAACAAACTCAAGAAGCCATTGAGGAATATGAGAATGACTATGAGGGGATCTTCTCTTCCACTGAACACAAAGAGCAGATAACCTCTCTTCTCGCTAAGAGAAACCAAATTCTTAAGGACAGAGAAGAGAGTTGGAGACTTAGAAGCAGAGCCATTTGGCTTAAGGAAGGGGATGACAATACCATGTTCTATCATAAATTTGTGAATGGGTGTAAAGCTATAAATACTATTTGGCAGCTATCAGATGAACATGGAGAACCAATGAACACCTTCCCCCGACTGGCAGCTATGGCTAATGCTCACTTCAGGAACATCTATAAGTCACCCCCAAATGCCACCCTGGATGACATCATGAGGACAGCTCAACTATTCCCAAGGTTTGTTGAGTAAGAAGAAGGTTGGGAATTGACAAAGGAGGTATTCCTAGGAGAACTGGAGGACACTCTCAAATGGTTTAAGCGAGACAAAAGCCCTGGTTTGGATGGCTGGAATGTGGAATTCGACCTGGCCTTCTTTGATACTCTGGGGGGGGGGGGATCTATTACAAGTTATAAAAGAATGCAGATCCTCTGGAAGAATGTATGAGGCCTATAACTCAACCTTTATCGCCCTTATACCTGAATCAGACAATCCCACCTCCTTCAATGACTTCCGGCCCATCTCCTTATGTAACTGTATCTACAAGATGATCTCCAAGATAATAACCAATCGCCTTTGACCGATCTTATCAAACCACATCTTAGCTGAACAATTTTCCTTCCTACAAAATAGAGAAATTCATGAAGCGGTCGGATCTGCATAAGAAATTCTACATTCTATTCAAACCCAGAAGCTAAAAGGTATGGTCCTGAAAGTTGACCTCTCGAAAGCCTTTGACAGAGTAAACTCGCTATACATCAAAATGTTATTAATGCACTTGGGTTTTCGATATGAATTCATAAGATGGATTATGTGTTGTATTACTAATGCAACATTCAATGTTCTCATAAATGGTGCGGCCTCTCCTTTCTTCCACTCTGAAAGAGGTCTCAGGCAAGGATGCCCATTGTCCCCACTCCTCTTCTTACTCATCATGGAAGGACTTAGTCGTTTGATAAAGGAGGAACACTAAAGAGGTATATTAAGGGGGATCCGCATCATAGAAGGATGCACATTGACACACTTGCTCTTCATTGACGATGTGTTGCTCTTCCTAAATGGGAGTATTGGTGGCGTGGATGCACTTCTCAATTCCTTCGCTATATTCCTAGCATCCACTGGCATGTTGGTTAATAATGAAAAGTCCTCTATAATGGCTATAGGATGCTCATTGTACGAGATTCAGTATGCCTTACGAAGATCCCCTTATAACCTATAGCGACTCGATGAGGGACTAAAATACTTGGGCTATATATTAAAGCCACATGGTTAAAAGAATGCTGATTAGATCTGGCTCATAACCAAAATGGAAAAAAGGCTAAACATTTGGTACCTCAAATATTTATCAAGAGCAAGAATATTGATGCTCATAAAAGCAGTGTTGGAAGCAACTCCAATATATTGGATGTCTTTAGCATGGATACCTAAGGGAATACTGGCCAGAATAAAAAACCTATGCTGCAGCTTCTTGTGGAAAGGGAAACATCCCAGAAGGATTTTTGCCTAGTCCAAATGGGAATCTCTGGCACTCCCAAAGAAATGGGGAGGATGGGGTATCAAAAGCCTTGGCACTTTCTCCACAGCCCTGGCGGAAAAACTAGGGTGGTAGCTAGTCACAACACATAGCCTTTGGACTAAGGTGGCTATATCTAAATACATAACTCCTTTAAATCTTATGGATTGGCTTCGCTAACCCTAGTGGAAACAAGCTGTAAAATTGAACATATGGAAAGAAGTCCTGCGAGCAATTCCCCTTATCAGGAATGGCCTTACATGGAGAATAAAGTCAGAAGATGCTGTTAGAATAGGGATGGATCCTTGGATTGGATGTGGGAATGTTCACAGACTCCCACAGGAGCTTAGAACATACCTCACTTCCAAAGGGATCTCTCACCTTAGCCAAATCGTAAACAATGATCGTTCCACTTTTTTGCAACAGGCATGGAAATCTAGGAGGGCATTACAGATCCCTTAACCATGGAAACAACACTAGAAAGAATACATGGAGGCCCTCACGGAATCCCATATCAGGATATAGGAAGGAGAGGATGAGCTAATCTAGGCACATGCGAAGCATGGAAAATATACACCAAAAGTGGGATACATAACTCTTATGAACCCAATGAAACCTCCACTGTGTGAACCGTGGTGGAGAAGCTTATGGAAATTGAAAGCACCCCCCAAGTTAAGGCTCCTCAAGTGGACTATTTTGAGACACAAAATCCCAACAGGAGAAAATTTAATCAAAAGATCTTTTCATGGACCCTTTTGTGCGGCCTCTACAAATTCAACAATGAAACAGTGAATCATCTCTTCCTTACTTGCCCATGCACAAAAGGGCTATGGAATACTATTCACTTACAATACCCTCGATCCCTTTATGGTAGGGAACAACTGTCTAGGAAGCATGGGAAGGATGGTGGTCCATTGTATCCTCAGACAAAATAAAGATTCAAGAACATCCTTTTACTTACTTTCTGGGCCATATGAATTTCCAGGAATAGAATTACCTTTCAAAACTCCCACTCCACCCCCGCGCGCTGCGCCCCCCCCGCCCCCCACTAGCCGACCATCACTACTCAAATCCTCATAGACTATCATTAGATCCTAGAGGAGGAATCAAACCCCATCCCTAAGCATATCATACCTGAGAGTATAAACCAATCTCACCCCTGGGCATACTTTGATGGCTCAGCATAAGACATAGGATGTGGGGGGGGTGCTGTCCTTCATCTTACAACAAATCATTATTACAAAATCCAAATGGGACTGGGCAGAGGGATGAACAAATATGTTGAGCTTTCAGCAGCAAAATACACCATACATTTTGCATTGGAAAAACATTGCAGAAACTTACAACTATTTGGAGCTTCAAAAACGGTATGCAATTGGATAAACAAAATTACAAATTGTCATGAATTTTCTCTAAGACGCATCATGGAAGAAATACATAGACTCATAAACTTGTTTGACACATTTACTTGTCAACATATATATAGGGAGTGGAACATCGTTGTCGATCTACTATCCAAGGAAGCAATGCACAAGCCTATAGGAACATGGAGCATACTGGAGCAAACTGATGGAACCTTCCATCAGTATTATCATCAACCTTTTATAGAAATATCGGAATAGTTAAGCTCAATGGGAGCTGGACACATAGTTTTTGTTATATATTTTTTGTCTTTATATAATATTATATAAATGTATTTTCAACCAGTGCTACACATGACAATTATTTTTTGATACTCTTTGTGTAGAGTAGTTACATATTTCATATTGAAAATCATAGTATAGAGCAGTGTCTCCTTACGTGGAGTACACCTCTTTTTTTGAATTCTCAAATAGGATAGGCTTCTAAACCATAGTACAGTATATTCCATAGGCATCTGCAAAATGTAATTTTCCTCATTAATGAAAATTACGACTTTTTTCCAAGGGGAAAGAAATCATATATATTATATAATAACTATATAGAATATATGAGATGATTTTTACAATTGAGGACCCACTTATATACCTATGCATGTGCGCTTTCATGAATGGTCATGTCTATAGAGATATTCCTCTTCTAGACCAATCACTAATTAATCATTATTTATGATTGTTATATATATAGATATTGATAACAAACTTCTTGACATATAATCTTATGCTTTCCAAAGAAAACCTCTTAACCACCAATGCCTTGGTCTTATCCACTTGAACCTTTGCTATGTTGTTCTTGAATAAGGTTAAGTCCCAAAGGGATCTATGGAATACACACCTTCCAATTCTAATACAAGGATCCTTGTTGGATATAGAAATATAAATGTGATGTCCTATATGTATCCAAACGTTCTTGCATGGTCCCATGGCTCTACTGTAACACCCTCCTCCCACAACTACCCAAGTAACCGTCCAACCAGGGTAAACATATGACGAACAGTTACTATGATATGATTAAACCTCCTAGATCATCTTAAGGAAGTGGAATCAACACAAGAAAATGTTACCAACCTTCGTTAGGACCTACAAGACCCACAAAATATAAACCACTGCTCGAAGTGCCCAAGTCCTGAGTCAAATTGTCTTTTAGTTGAAAAACCCTCAGTTGCTCCCATGGCATGGGCATACATGTGGCTGGGACTCTCCAGTCACTCCCACAATGCCTTCAAGGGAGAGGTTGTAGTCTTTTTCAGCCAGTTTTGTGTCAGAGATTGTGAGATTTAGGTCACTTTTTCAAGGCTAGTCTCCAACCACTATCTGAGACTTGATGAGACTTTCCAAGACAATAAATGACGCAAAGACAAAAAATATAAATAAAAATTGATTAAGAAATTTACCTAACCAAGCCCAACCATGATAGTCATTTCGTTAAACATATCACAAATATGAAATCTACATCTCATAACAACAGATCGGAGCATATGGGTTTCATATTTATTTGAAAATCGCTAAGAATCATTTATGCCTTCTCACATTAGCTACATTATCATCTATTTTGTCATATATGCATTCTTCATTCATTTACAAATCAAAACATTATGAGAGCCATACAACATCATTGTCATAAAACATGCTCATAACAAATATATAACCAACATAAATAATAAGGATATAATAGGCATAGAAACCACATATAAACAAGTATATTTACCCATCAAATACAAAAGGAAATAATCTCTTACTAACATATGCAAAATGAAACTAGGTCTGGGACTTCCACGAACCACGTAACCATAGACTAGGTTGAACCGAATATTTCTTCCAGTCAGTCAACCCCATGCCATATTCTAGGCATGAATGTGGGATCTCATTGAACACATCCAACAAAACCAAACCAGGGCTTCTAAAGGCCAAACCACATCAACCCTCAACCAGTGATTCCACCTCACAGTTGAACATCACTAACCATCACTAGATTGGTCTCTACACAAGCTATCCAGGGCTCTAAAGCATTTGTTCCAACTAGGGATTCCAGGACTAGTAACTCAACCCACAGTTGCCACCAGGCTTCCAAAGCATTTGTCTAACCAAGGTTTCCAAGACTAGTAACTCAACCCACCAAGGGCTTCCAAAGAATTTTTCTAATTAAGGCTTCTAGGACTAGTAACTCAATCCCAACTGTTACAGGGCTCTAGAGTGTTTGTCCACCCAAGGCTCCAAGAACTAATAACTCAACCCACATCCAAAGGAGTGTGAGAACCAACCATAAACCAAAATGGAAAGTCTCCCACAACACCATGGATATTTAGGAAATGGAAAGGCTAGGCAAAACCACTGTCAATACAGGAAATCCGCCATGCCAATCACATATCATGACCAAGAAACCACATGCATGACAAAACTAGTAAGGAAACCATACATTCAACTCAATACGTGCAATGCAATCCTATTGTAGTTGCTAATCCTGTTGTCCTTGTGCGCTTTCCTGCTTTTCCTTTGCCTTCTTACTCCAAAGCTCCAAGTATGGCACACTCCTCCAAGATTTCTCCAAGAAACTCTAAGTATCCTAGAGTATGTGAGAGAGAGAGAGAGAGAGAGAGAGAGAGAGAGAGAGAGAGAGAGAGAGAGAGATAGTAGAAGAGAGCTCCACCAACACCTATCAAAATTTGGCCAACTGATCCTAAAAAGTTTTTTTCATTAATTTGTCCTCTATTTTCTTCATTTTCCATTTTTTTCCTTCAATTTCCTCCTCACATGAAACCTGTGACCTTTCACCTTCCTTTTCTCCTAATTTCCATTATTTTCATAAATAAAATGCCAATTAATGCCACTTTTCCTTTCTAAAGCCTTTTCCATTTCCTTTGCCAATTTCCTTTAGCCATAATAGCCAAAATGAACACCCACTAGGATGTTTTTCCCACCATCAAGTTGGAATACATGTCCCATGACCATGGTCTTAGATATTTTTACATGGATTTTTAACCAAGGTTGCTACATCTACAAAATATACATCTTTTTCATACATTTCTTTCATTTTGTCCAAACAAAAAGCCTAAACTAATGTGGTATTTAGGAATAGCACACTCTTTCTTAATCCATATACAACCTTATTAAACTTTCTGAACATATTTTTCAAAACAAATGAGAAGCTTTACAAAAACTCCACCCTCTTGGGATCAAGCAATACTGAGGGGAGGGTGAATTAGTATTGCATAGACTTTTACAAATTATTTATTCGAAACTTAAAATAATTGACAAAAGGTGCAACATTAAAAGCACAATTAGAGAAATACAAGGATAATATAATTTTAGGTGGAAACCCTCTACAGGAACAAAACCATCATGTTTATTTTGCTTCTTCTCTTTTATTATCAGCAAATATTCTCATTTACATATATAATCTAGCCCCAACTAGCTATTTTGTTGGCCACCACTAACAAGGAGACACCACCCCTACAAAAATTAAGGAAGACCCTACTTGCTTGCTCACAATCTCTTCAATTATAATTATGAAAATATATCCAAAGGCAATACAATTTTTATCTTTGGACTGATAAAAGGAACAACATACAACAAATAATATAAAAACTGCAAAAACTCCTTCTAATGCCTCTTGAAAATAAATGAACAATAGATATATGATGGAGACAATTCTTCAACACTTTTCTTCATTCCAATTCTTCATACTTTGCATAAAATTCTAACTGAAACGTGCACTGCAATCTTTGATAGAATTCTCTGATATTCTTTAGGAATCTTCTACAATCATTGAACACAATAACTCCTCACATAATTGGATCACAATGCATAACAATATCACTCACTCAAAAATAGAACCAACCACATCTTGACAAAACTTTCTCCTATAAATATTTTTTTGGGAGTGATTAAATAATAATTGCTAGAAGAAATAGAGAGCCAAACACTGCTGTTCATGCATTGTTGATTCGATTCGATGAATTGAAAATTTTCTCCTTGACTCAATCCACCATCATCTACATTGAATGGGAGATAATTTCAAACCTAATCACATGCCTTTGATGAGGTCGAACATGCCTTGTCTTGGTAAAATCAATACCATGGGATATTACCATCGAATTTTCTTGAGGTTTTACTTTTTGCAAGTCTATAGACGCTAGTTATACACAATGAATTTAGGTTACATACGCTTTCCTCCAAAGACAATTTGGGTTTCATAAGTTACAAACTTTGGTTTTCCATGCTATAATAGCGTCCATACTAAAACATAGGGAAAATCAAAAGTTTGTCACCCTAGACATGAAAGATAGCTTAAGAGAATCAACATCTAGACCAAGACACTATCACAAATATGAAAAATAATACATTAAATTCATTACAAGCATACAAGATATTACATCAAATACTTCTTGTTGAAATCAATGCCAACACACCCATTTCAAATGATTTTTATTCAACTTATCTTCTTTGTTTATGTATTGTTGGGATTTATGATAAATAAATGACACAAATTTCTCCAATAGTAGTTAGTGTCCCCACTTCCTCAAGGCTTGAAAAATGCCTTAGAATCCTTGATCATAAACAAAGTACCTTTCTTGGCATCATTCAATTTATTTCCAAACAATTTTGTTGAATTTCCTTCCTAAATAAAGGCCACCCTAGCCATTGAATGAATTACATCCAAATTAATTGAAACACATTATTGAAATGTGGAAGTGTTAATAACAAGTGTTTGGTCACCTTTTTCTTCAATATTTAAAAATAATATGTTGTTGTTGTTTTCCACTAGAAAGATCCCTTCTTCATACACATAGTGATTGGTGCGAAAACCCCATTAATGATTCTAGTGAAATTCCACGAGAAACATTCCAAACAATGGAAACTTCATACATTAAATGTACATATAGGCACCGACTGATTCAAAGTTTCTTTTTCCATTTCAGGATCCATATTCAAGCCTTCTTTGGAAAGTATGAATTAAAGTAAATACATGCTTCTTGCGAGAAAGTACATTTCTTCAAGTTAATTTGTAGATTATCCACATTAATCCTTTCAAACACTTGTTTCACATGGTCCAAATGATCTTCTTTGTACCTACTAAAATAAAATTATTCAACAAGATACACAATGAAAAACTTTCCCTAAAATGGCTTCAATACCTCACTTGTCATTCTCATAACCATACTAGGTGCATTGGTTAATATAGCTGACAACAAATCATTCAAATTTTCCATATTTCATCTTAAACATTATCTTACACTCATCATCTTTCCTAATCTAAATATTATGGTGCCCACTCTTCAACTTTACCTTTCAAAGTTGTTTTTCCCCACTCAAACAATTCAAGCAATCATTCTTTCCTATTAAAGAAAATTGGTAATTCATAGTACCATTATCTTAGGTCCTTATAATATTAGTGTAGCCCACTTATTGTTATTTCTGTGCCCCATATTACCCCATATTGTTATTTTTCTGCCCTTTAGAAACCCACTATTGTTATTGTGAGCCCTTACATTATTAGTGTTATGCAACCCCTAACTATATTTTGACCCTTTAGACTCTTATATATATTAAGGAGGTATTGTCATTTGAATCATCCACAAATTGTTCATTTATTTGATGTAAAAGGAGGTTTCCCCCTTGAAGAGGCTTATTTTCAGGTTGTCGACATATCTTTTCTTCTATTTTTGTGATTTGTTTACATAAAATTTTGTATCATAGCTTTGGATCCTAGGGTTTTGCTGCTTCAAATAGGTCATCTTGGAATTTTTGCTATCACATATTTTATACAAGGCTTTAGAAACTAAAGTTTCTACCATGGGGAGTGGAATTCTTGATGAACATTGTATAAATATTTCAAATATTGGTTCCTATATTTTCGGATATATAGTCCAAAGATTTTATGGTTTTTGCATGCTCCAAAATTCAGTATAAAACAAATTTTCTAAGGAAAATCATCAAAACTTTCTCTACATACATCGGATTTGAATTTTGTAAAAGGTGACAGAAATTGCATAAACAATAGTTTCTTTGTAACATTTTTAGCATTGAATGTCAAAAAAATGACATGTCTCATCCCATACAAGTTTTCTCTATTGAACCATTCCATAATTAGGTCACCGTGGGAAATTTGGCATAACTTTATTTTGAAGAATCCAACCTCAATATACCTTGTGGAATGGGAAAGAAGACTTAGAGGGCTACCACAGGGTGAAATCTCAGATCTTGGAGAGAAGAAATTATAGAGATAGTTTTTTTTCAAGATAAATATCCTTAAAGCAAGAAAAATAAGCTAACACAAAGCTCTAGCATGACACATTAAGAAGATGAAGAAATGCAACATGATATATCAAAATTACAAGAGCAAGTGAAAAAAACTTCGCTCTAACAAAGAGTAACCAAAAATTAATTGGAAGTGATGATGAATGTTAAGATGGATGGTTTAAAAGGGGACATTGATGGTATAAAAAGGGACATGGAAGGATTGAAGGATAGTTTAAAAGTAGAAATGGAAGATCTTAAGGAAGGTTCAACAAACTTGCTATAATAAATTTTTCCTAATGGTGACAAGATATTCCATGAAACTCATGATGAGAACAAAGGGAATGTGAATCATGATTTTAGAGACTATAGCTTTGGGTTGAAGACTAACCACATTCGAAAAATCGATATGATGAAGTTTTATGGAAAGGATCCGTTAACATGGATACTACAGGTGAAATATTTCTTTAATCTACATGATGTACAACACACACAAAATATTATATGGATTTCATCCTTATTTTTAGAACCCAATCAATTTGTATGGTCTAGATGAATTTGTTCTCATAAATCACTAGTCACTTGGAAATTTGTTATGGAGGAATTGATAGCACATTATGAGGATACAAAGAGAAATACCTTCTTTAGCCAAATGATAAATCTAAGAAAAAAGGGTTCAGTTGGGGAACACATTGAGTACTTCCAAAGAATGAATATTACAATAATTGATATTCGATATGAGCATATGTGTGATGTTTTCCTACGAACATTAAAGGATAACCTACAATATGAGGCTTTCCTTTGGGATCCTAAGTCACTAGGGAATGCATCTAGGGTGGAAAGAAAAGTTGAAAGAAAATTATGATAAGAAGGAGGTCTACCACTCACAACTATAAATATGCAATTTTTGCAACTCCTAGCCTCCCACAACCTACAAGGTTGAGACCATAACAACTGGAGGAAAGAGGAGTAAAGAGCTTTGTTACAATTGCGATAGAAAATATACTAAAGTTCATTAGTGTTCTAAGAAGAAATTATTTTACATAGATTTTGAAGAGGAGGAAGAAAATGAACAAGAAACAATAAAGGAAGAAGATATATGCCAAAAACTAACCTTAGGGGTTGAAAATGAAGAAATTACTATGACCATATCTTGTAATTCTTTGGCATAAATTAATACTACTTAAACTCTCAGGATAGAAGGATATATCAAGAAGAAAAATGTAATATTACTTATTGATTTAGGTAGTACCCATAATTTTATTCATTGTAAGATAGCCAAAGATTTGAATTTTTTTCTATATCTAGGACCAGAGTGTCAAGTGATGGTTGCAAATGGAGGAACTATAAATTGCTCAAGGAAGTACCATAATATCAATATAATCATGGGGGAATATGTATTGAATAGTCCAATGATTTCCATTCCAATGGGTGGTGCTTATGTTGTATTAGGATTCCAATGGTTATAATCTTTAGGGACCATATATTTTAATTTTCAAGAAATTTTCTTGAAATCTTTCTGGGAAGGAAAGGAAATTGAATTAAGGGGTATCGTAGGGAAACCTGGGAAGATAAATATCTACAACGGCATGAAAAGATTTTGAATAAGGAATGATGAAAGGTAATTGCACAATTATGCTCACTAAATATTCAAAAATCTAAGTCATACATTTCTCCATATCTCCAAAGAGTCATTGATAATAATTCCAAGATATTTGAGACTCCTAAATGTCTCCCACCTATTCATGATCATGATCATGCTATTCACCTGATTCTCAGAAGTGTTCCTCGAAGCATCATACCTTATAGATATCCCTATGCCCAAAAGAGTGAAATTGAACATATGGTTGCAGAAATGATATAGGAAAGTATAATTCAACCAAGTCGAACCTATTTATCTGCTCTGGTGGTGTTGGTACATAAGAAGGATGGATCATGGTGCATGTGTCTAGATTATAGAGAGATCAACAAGATTACTGTTAAAGATAAATTCCCCATTCATGTCATTGATGAATTGTTGGATGAACCACATGGAGAAATTTGCTTCAACAAGCCAAATCTTCATTAGGGATATCATCAAATTAGAATGAATCTAAAATAAATTTCTGGTCATGTCTCTTGTTCTTACTAATGCACCTTCCAAATTTCAAGGTTTAATGAATTCCATTTTCAAACCCTTCCTTAGAAAAATTGTGTTAGTAATTTTTGATGATATACTAATCTACAACAAGTCTTGCAAAGATCATTTTCAACATGTTGATAGGGTGATCAAACTATTGGAAGAGAAACAATTGTATGAAAACCCATCCAAATGTTTATTTAGGGTACAAGAACTAGAATATTTGGGTCACATTGTATCTCTAGACGGTGTTAAGGTAGACCCCAAGAAAATTAAATCCATAAAGGAATGGAAAATTGGTGAGCACCAGTATTGCAGCAATAATGGTGCAACTCCTGAGCTACCTACTTTACTCTTATCAACCCGGTAGTTTGTAACAACCTTGGAAGTGACGGTGCTGTATGCACAAGTACTAGTTCTTACTGCAGTCTATCACTTGGTCAGCTAGTGCAAGAACACTAGGAGCTCAAGCCAACTTCTATGGATTCTAGAAGAAGCTCTATATGTGATGAAAGAAAGGAAATCTTACTCTACAAAGGCTACTCTAATTGCAAAAAGGAAAAAGACACAAATGTAAAGCAAACCTAGCAAACCCTACTTAACTAACTAATCCTACTTTTGCAGAAAGCACTATGAAAACCATGAAATGAATGCCATTACCTACTCAAGGAAGTAAACAATATCTACCTAAGCTATTTCTGGAAGCAAATAAACAAAAAGCATCTTTTTGGATTTTTATGTATTTTTAGGTGAATTTGACATACATGTAATTTATTTGTTTGTGAAGGTGGAAGCAAATAGGGGGTGTTGAAGGGTGACTTTGGGGTTAGAGGAGATGTAGGATGGTGTAGAGGGGTCCTAGGAGCTCTCGGGTGGCCTTCTGGAGGCATTTCACACACTCGGCCTTCAAACGAAAGCCTACAGGAAAATCTAAAAGAGGATAGAGGGGATTTATAGGAGTTCTATAGGAGGTCTACAGGAGGATGATGAGAGCAATTTTGAAGGTTTTGAAGGTGCGAGAGTGGGTGATAAAGGTAGATGAAGGTTGGGATGATGTGTTAGGGTGCCTAGGGTCCACCAAGGATCACTAGGAGAGGGAAAGATGATTGGGAGAGAGGAAGAAATCCTATGGTAAAATGTAGAAAACTAAGGCAGATTTGAGGTGAACTTTGGGCGACCTGTAGGGCATGGATCAGGGAGAGAATGTGATGGATGATAGGCTGACCTGCTATGAGAAGAGATCTGTTGCAAAAGAACTGATAGTCAACCAATGAGATTAAGCAAGCAAGGGAATAAGTGCATCAAAAATAGAGTTTTTTGCATCAAAATAAACTATGATCTATGGAAGTGAATGATGAGCAATGATACCAGAAAACAAAGCATGGAAGAATACTTATTGTAAATACAAAAATGAGCATGGTGGAAGTAAAGCATTAACCTTGTAACACACTTCAAACATTAGAAATCCTATGGAGAATGAAAATCTGTGTTTTTGGGGCAGCAAGAGGGTCTTTGCCTCAGTTCATGGTCCCAAAGGGAGGAAAAGAGGCCAAGGCACTATTGCTAGCCTTTTGAATATTCTTTCTATCACTACTTAACCTACTATAGAAAACACAAATGGAAACAACCTTCTAAATCAACAAAAACAACCTATTCTTAACCAAGAAAGAAATTCATCTAACAAAAACTAATCCATAAACTAAAATAAAGCATACAAATAAAAACAAGAGGAGCTTGGCTGCTTGGATTGGGCCCTAACGCAAGAGCTTCAGCCCTCTAAGATAACTCAGTGCTAGCTCAAAAAGGATCTCATCTTTATTATCAAAACAGTAATAGGATTACATGAAACTGTCCACAAAGGTAAGCTTGAAGTTGAGCAGAGTAAAAGTATAACAAAAATCCAACAAAAATTTGACCCTAGTGAGGCCCTAGGCCTCTCTACTTATACAACTGAAGCTCCCAACAACTTCCTTAAAATCAGGGAGGCTTGGCTCCAAAAACTTGAGATAAATATAAGTTATCCTCCACTTGCTCAGCTGCCTCCTAGTGCATTTATTTGGCTATTTTTACTCCGAGCTGCATGAAGGGGAATTCGAAGTGGGGAGTAATAAATGAGGGGGATTCTCTCCTATAAATCATCTCCTTGTAGGTTTTAACCCCATATAGAAATTACCTGCATACAAATTCTAAATCACAGGAAAAATAAAAATGCGAGAGCATAACACATAGAACACATATACACAGAGATTTCCCACTGGATCCCAAAAC